>JAJEJO010004232.1:231619-290633 GCA_020662805.1 Glaucomys volans
TTTCCACTCTTTCCAGTCTGAAGATCATTCTCTTTGACAGGGAAGACAGAAATAAAATAGGAGATTCCTATTTCCTCTCTTTCTTGTTTGCTAACTTTATACCATCTGCTCATAATCAATAGGATGACTGCTTGGTTTTTTTACTTTGCCGATAGGAAAACTAAAAACATGTTCTTATCCTCAGCTTCTTTCAAACTTTTGTGTTTTTATGACACAATACTAATCTTCATTAGATAATATATGTGCTCATATTTATAATTCTTTGTCCCTTTGTTTTGAGAAGATTAAAAAATTCTCAATTTAATTTTCATTTTATGTGTTCATTTGTAGATATTGGGAAGTTATTTAGTGGTCATATGTATCCTAAATTTCTAGCTGAGGTTATGGCTAGATAATATCCCTCCAGGCGACAAGCTAATAAATGGACTAGGGCTGCTATTCAAACCCTTCCACTGGTTTGATGGATGCCCATCTTTCCAGAAGTCTCTCTGTTCATCTTTTCAGTAACAATCATTTCTCCCAGAGAAAGCACTTCAAACTTGTTTATCTATCCTGCTAGAAGTTTTCTATACACATGCAAGCAAATACATCTGTACATACGTATTTATTGTTTATACACAAATGATAGTATATCAGTCTGCTAGAGCTGCCATTACAACATATCCAAGACTGGAGGGCTGTAGCAATGGAGACTTATTTCTCAAAATTCTGGAGGTTAAAAGTCCAAGAGCAGGTGTGAGCATGCATGTTTCTTTGAGGCCTCCCTCTGAACCTTCAGTAGATCACCTTCATGTTACATTGTCACGTGATCACCCCCTTGATTTGTGTGCAAAGTCCTCTTCTAATAAGAGCATCAATCATTGGATTAGGGTCCATCCATCTGACTTCATTTTTCCTTAATTACCTCTGTAATGGCCTTATCTCCAAATACAGTCATAACCAGAAGCTTTGGGATTATGACTTCAGCTTGTGAAGTTTAGGAGGGACATAATTCAGTGCATAGCAGGTGGTTTGCCAAAAACAATGTTCTCATTTTATTTTTTCCCACAAAAATACATCTTAGAGATTTTAGATCTTTTAAGATACACAAAGTTCTGCTGAATCCTTTAAACAACTACACGCTTTACTATTTAAATGTGGCATTATAAATTATAATCCATGTGTGTATAATATGTAAAATTACCCTCTACTGTCATGTATATCCAAAAAGAACAAATAAAAAATGACAGAAAATGTGCCATAATATTATTAACCATTCACTGAGTGATGAAAATGGGTCTCCTTCAAAGTTGTAACAACATCACAGAGTGATTCAACTTAGAATATTGTGGTTAGGCCATTCTGCACGTATGTTGATATTTATGTCAGATATATTCTCAATAATACAGATAAGGGCAAAAATTAAAAGTACTTAATTTTTTTTTCCAATTGGTGTTAATTTGTATTCCATAAAGTTGTACTAATTTATACCTTTAGCAATAAGTATAAAATGGCCTGTGTGTTATTGAACTGTGATATTTGTGAATATACAAAGGGAAAACTATATATTCTTGTCATTTAAATTTTGCATTGTTTATTATGAATAGGCAAGTATCTTTTTATATTTCAATATGTTTTTTAAATTTAAAAAATTTTTAAGTTCGTTCTAACTTTTTATACGACAGTAGAAAGCATTTTGACACATTGTACACAAATGGAGCACAACTTTTCATTCCTCTGGCTGTACTGGTGCAGAGTCACACTGGTAGTATGAGCATATGTGTATATAGGGTAATAATATCTGTCTCACTCCACCACCCTTCATATGCTCATACCCTCTTCCTTCTCCTAAATTGCTTCTGCACAATCCAAATTTCCTTCATTCTTCCCTACACTCACCCTATTATGGATCAGCATCTGCTTATCAGAGAAAATATTTGGTTTTTGGTTTTGGGGGTTTGGCTTATTTCGCTTAGCATAATATTCTCCAGCTCCATCCATTTACCTGCAAATGCCATAATTTCATTCTTCTTTAAGGCTGAGTAATACACCATTGTCTATATATACACCACTCCTTTTTATTCATTCATCTGTTGAAGGGCATCTAGATTGGTTCCATAGTTTAACTATTGTGAATTGAGCTGCTATAAACATTGATGTGGCTGTGTAACTGTATTGTGCTGATTTTAAGTCATCTGGGCATATGGAGTGGTATAGCTGAGTCAAATGGTGGTTCCATTCCAAGTTTTCTGAGGAATCTCCATACTGCTTTCCATAGTGGTTATACCAATTTGCAGTTCCACCAGCAATGTATGAGAGTAACTTTTCCCCCCACATCCTTGCCAATACTTATTATTGTTTGTTTTCTTTATAATTGCCATTTTGACTGTAGTGAAATGAGATCTTAGTTTTGGTTTACATTTCAATAATTGGTAGAGATGATAAACATTTTTTCATGTTTGTTGTTCAATTCTATTTCTTCTTCTGTGAAGTGTCTGTTCAGTTCGTTAGCCAATTTATTGATTGGGTTATTTGTCTAAGTGTTAAGTTTTTTGAGTTCTTTATATATCCTGGAGATTAGTGCTCTATCTGATATGCATGTGATAAAGATTTCTCCCATTCTGTAGGCTCTCTCTTCATGTTATTGTTTCCTTTGCTGAGAAGAAGTTTTTGAGTTTGAATCCATCCCATTTATTGATTTTTTAATTTTACTTCTTGTGCTTTAGAAGTCTTGTTAAGGAAGTTAGGTCCTAAACTGACATGGTGAAGATTTGGTACTGATTTTTCTTCTATTAGGTACAGGGTCTCAGTTATAGTGCCTAAGTCTTTGATCCACTTTGAGTTGATTTTTGTGCAGGCTAAGAGACAGTGATTTAACTTCGTTTTGGTATATATGGATTTCCAGTTTTCCCAGCACCATTTGTTGAAGAGGCTATCTTTTCTCCATTGTATGTTTTTGGCAACTTTGTCTACTATGAGATAACTGTATTTATATGGGTTTGTCTGTATCTTCTATTCTGTTCCATTGGTCTGCCTGTCTATTTTGGTGCCAATACTATGACTCTTTTGTTACTATTTCTCTGTAGCCCCAGGATAACCCAGGGTCTCTTATTTTTCCAAATGAATTTCATGACTGTTTTTTCTATTTCTGTGAAGGATCTCATTGGAGGCTCAATAGAAATTGCATTAAATCTATATAAGTACTTTTGGAAGTATGGCCATTTTAACAATATTAATTCTGTCTATCCAAGAGCATGGGAGATCTTTCCATTTTCTAAGGTCTTCTTCAATTTCTTTCTTTATTGGTCTGTAGTTTTCATTGTAAAGGTCTTTTACCTTTTTTTGTTAGATTGATTCCCAAGTATTTAATTTTTTGAGGCTATTGTGAATGGGTGGCTTTCGTATTTTCTTTTGCAGTGGATTAATCACTGATATATAAAAATACATTTGATTTATGGGTATTGATTTTATATCCTGCTACTTTGCTGAATTCATTTATGAGTTCTAGAAGATTTCTGGTGGAATGTTTTGAATGTTCTAAATATACAACTATATACCACATGATATTTGTATCATGTGATTGGCAAATAGTGATATAGTTTGAGTTCTTCTTTTCCTATTCATATCCCTTTAAATTCTTTTGTCTGTCTAATTGCTCTGGCTAGAGTTTCAAGGACTATGTTGAACAGAAGTGGTGAAAGGGAGCATCCCTATCTTGTTCCAGTTTTTATGGAGAATGCTTTCAGTTTTTCTGCATTTAGAATGATGTTGGCCTTGGGTTTTGCATAGATAACTTTTACAATGTTGGGGTACATTCCTGCTATCCCTATTTTTTCTAGTGTTTTGAGCATGAAGAGGTGCAGTAAGTAGATGCTCCAATGTTTGGGGCATATATTATTTACAATTTTTATGTCTTGTTGATGTATGCTTCCCTAAGCAGAATGAAATGTTCTTTTTATCTCTTCTGACTATCTTTGATTTAAAGTCCACTTTGTCTGATATGAAGATGGAAAACCTTGCTTATTTATGCAGTACACATGAGTGACGTTTTTCCTCAACCATTCACCTTCAATCTGTGGATGTTTTTTCCCAAGAAGTGGACCTCTTGAAGATAGCATATTGTTGGGTCTTTTTTTAAAATCCAACTTGCCAGTCTATGTCTTTTGATTGATGAGTTTAAGCCATTAACATTCAGGGTTATTAATGAGATTTGATTTGTAGTTCCAGACATTTTGATCCATTTTTGGTTTTTAATTTGACTTACTTTTTCTTTTGATTGACTTTTCCATTAGTGTAGCTCCTCTCTTTGCTGGTTTTCACTGTTTTTGTTTTTGTTTTTTTTCTTTTTCTTTTTTTGTTTCCTCCTCATGGAATATTTTGCTGAGAATATTCTGTAGTGCAGGCTTTCTACTTGTGAATTTTTTAACTTTCGTTTATCATGGAAGGTTAATTTTGCTGGATATAAAATTCTCAGTTGGCATCTATTTTCGTTAAAAGCTTGATATATATTATTGCAGGAGCTCCTGGCATTGAGGGTCTGGGTTGAGAAATTAGTTGAAATCTAAATTGGTTTTCCCTATATGTAATTTGATTTTTTTTTCCTCCCACAGCCTTTAAAATTCTATCTTTTTTCTGTATGTTAGTCATTCTTATTATTATGTACCTTGGTATGGGTCTGTAATTTTGTACATTTGGGGTCCTCTAAGCCTCTTGTAGTTGATTTTCCATTTTCTGATACTGTGTCATTTAAAAGTTTGTACATTCCTTAGGTTTATATCTCCATGCCTTCATCTATTTTAATAAATCTTAAATCTGGTCTTTTCATGTTGTCCCATATATCTGAGAAGTTCTGTTCATGGTCTCTTACCGTCTTCTCTGGACAGTCAACTTCATTTTCAAGAGTATATATTTTATCTTCGTTATCTGAGGTTCTGTATTCTAAGTAATCTAGTCTGTTGGTGATACTTTCCATTGAATTTTTAATTTGGTTTATTATTTCCTTCATTTCAAAGATTTCTGCTTGATTTCTTTTTGTAATCTCTCTATATTGAAGTGATACTTCACTTCCTGTATTTTCTCTCTGATACTTTTTTTTGAAGATCAATCTAACTATGTACCTTCTAAACTCATTCTCTGACACTTCTTCTACTGTATTGTCTATGGATTCTATTGTTGGAACATCTTGGTTTGAGGTGCTTTGTTCCCTTGTTTCTTTCATGTTGTTTGTGTGTCTTCCCATCCAGTGGTATGGATCTGCAGCAGTATAGTTTCTAACCTGTAGTATTACGGTGTCCCTGAAGGCTTCCAGTACCTCATCTTTAAGGGCAAGACCAGTATTAACAGTACCCAACGCAAACAATACACAACCTTAAATCAAATAGCTCCTATCAAGGCATCTACAGTTTTGGCACAAGAAATGATGTGTTCAATCATTGTTTACAGTATGAACAGTAAGTTTATTCAAAGGGTTTATCATTTCAAGTGATGGACAAAGAGGGAACAAAAGTAGTGTAGGATGTGATGTTTATGAAGGAGAGAAGACTGAGGTAAAAATTTTTAGTAAGAGCAAAGGAGAAATTAACAGAGGTTGGCTTTTAGCATGAGAGAAATGAGAAAGAGAATCCAGGGAGATAGATAAGTGAGAGAAAAATACAGATTTAAAAAAAAAGTAAAAATATAAGAATATACAACAAAACTGTAATATACTATTTAGACATTCCACTCCTCAATAAATTGATGCGTAAAAAATATTTGAATTCAAAGATGGTAGAGATATGGGGGGAGGTCTCAATGGAAAATTGAAGGACTGCTCCTGTTGGCTTTCAAAAATTTTCTCAGTTTCCCTTCTCCACTGATAGGTGGGGTTTCCTGAAGTGTTTTGGTAGCTCCAGTCCAGTAGGTGCAGGACTGATTGAATGGGAGAGGTGAGAGAAAGATGTCCTCAATCCCTCTTCCATTCTTCCCATCATTCCATCCCTGTGCACTTGAGGACTTATTGAACTGGAGAGAGCCTAGTTTTCTCCAGTTTCTCCAACCTATGTGGAAAGTCTCTGGCTTTCCACAGGCTTGCCAGGCCCAGACTGGCCCACGCAGACCCAGCTGCAATCTGACTGATCTGGACTTCAGATTCTCAGGCTCTGCCTTGCATCAGTCCCAAGATCTCAATGCCATTTCAACTTGCAGAGAGACCACCAGGGATGTGCTCACAAAAAGGATCAATTCTGCAAAGAGGCAGCCAGATGGTGTCCAGAAGCATACCCAGCAGGAAGTCCTCAGGTGCAACCAACCTGCAGGTGTTCTGACAATATATCTCCAGGCCCTGGCCAGTGTCCCCTGACTGAGACAGCCGTGCCCTGAGAAGGCAGCAATGGTGGCAGCAAACTTGGGGGCTCCTTGGTCCTGAATTCCAAGATCCTGGCTGGTGTCCCAAAATGGTGGCAGCTGCATGTAACCAAACCTATGGGCGCTCTGACCATGGACTTCCAGGCAGCAGTGGGCAGTAGGCGATCTGTAAGCAGTCTGCAGACTGTCTTGGACAGTTTTCAGGCAAATGGTGCCTGATCAGTGGGGGGAACTCAGGCTGGAGGCAGCGGACAGGCAAAACATTGGCAAACCAACAAATGGTAAATGATTGCTACAGTCAGTGAGTGATCTGTGCTCAAAAGGCAGGTCATATGCTGGCAAATGGAGGGCAATCATGGAGGAGGAAGTTGGGGAGGGCAAACAGCAAAGGATCAGTGGGCAGCCTCTGCTGCCTTGAAGAGAAACAGTATTTCCTCTGCTTTAATTCCAAGTCATGGGACAACAAGAAATGCAGACTCCCTCTGGTTTGCCATCTTGGATCCTCAGATGGGGTACTCTTGAAAGAACCTCTCAAGCCTCACACAAATCAGAACCTTTCTGAAGCTTCCCTCACCAGTGGGCTTACACACAATGTCATACTGAACACCAACACAGCAACAAGCTGCATTGACTCAGGTGTTCCCAATAAACCAGGTGTTCAAATAATGTTACCATCACCACAAGCAATCTCAAATATCGAGTGCCTGCCTGATCTATTTCGAATATATTTAAGAAACAAATATTTGTATTTCTTTTTTTTAAAAACTGACTTTTCACATGCTTTCCAATTTTTGTAGTTTTTCTCATACATGTTTAGTAAGTGATAGAAATGTTTACACATGAAGGAAATTAACATATTTACAAATGCTTCCACAATTTGCTGTTTATTTATGAACTTATTTATGTTCTACTATAGTTGAATTTATAAATTTATTATTATATGGTTCCTGGAATTTTGTGCCATACTTAGATGGCCTTCATCATTCTAAGATCATGAAAGAATTTTGCATATTTTGTTGTTTTATGTTGTTTTCCCCCAGCAGTTTATGGTTGGTTTTTCACCTATAATTCTTTAATCCATCTGGAATTTATTGTGTGTGAGACAGAAATTCAAATTAATTTAGTTTTTGCTAACGGCTAACATGTTTCCCTACTTTAATAACTAATAACCCGTATTTTCTTACTTAAATTAAAATGCTTTTTTATATGGAAAAATTGCCCTAAGGTGTTGAATGGCTTTCTGGATTTTCTATTTTGTTCTATTTAGTTATAAGCATGTCCCACTCTATTTCATATTGTTAGCTCTATAAAGTGGCTTAATAATCAATTGAAGGTAGCCCTATTTGTATCTAGAATTATTATGCATATTTTGCAAACTGATTAATAAGATTAATATTGAAGAGTTGTCTTCATTATATTGTTGGGGTTTCCTATTCAAGAATATAGCAAAGTAGATTAGAGATGCAGTTCGTTGGTAGAGAGTTTGCCTGGTATGTATGAAACCTTGAGTTCAAGCCTCAGAACCACAAAATAATAATAATAACAACACAAAAAATGGAGCAGAATTTTCCATTTGAAGAAATGTCTTTTGTGTCTTTAGCATTTCAGAGTTTTCCTCTGTTAGCTGGTGCCCATTTCTTGTTAAGCTTGTCTTCAGTACTTCAGCTATTTTGTTGCTACTATTAATGCTTTGTATCTCCCATCATATTTTATAACTCATTGTTATTTGCATCAGGTAGACTTTGGCATTCAATATATTTTATTATAGTTCTTAAAGCACCAGCATTTTCTGTAATATGTGTACATATATAAAAATATATTTTCATATGTAGAAAGATTTCATCTTACTTTTTTGCTATAGAATTTAGCATAATGATACAGCAATGGAGACATTTAAAAATGATATTTACAATGCTTTTTACCTAGTTATACTCCAGAATAAACTGAATTTTCATATTTAAAATAATGGTTTTATCATAAAAATATGTTATTTTCTACAAAGTGTCTACCATTTAAACCCCATGATCTTACTGTTGTTATTTAAACATAAACATTTCATTGATGTATTATTATTGCTGGTTTGCTTCAGAGTAAGATTATAAATAAATATGAAAATGGAAAGCATGTAATCTTAAAAATGACTTAAGATAATTGAGTCATTTAATACCTTTGGCTAAAACAACAAAACTGGAACATCACATCAAGAAATGGTCCCATTTTGTGTGTGTGTGTGTGTGTGTGTGAAAATTATCTTTAAAGAAGCCCATTTTATTTCATACTTAGATAAAATACAAATATTTGCAATTGTGAGTGTTCCTAATCTGTCATTTGTTTGAGATCAGTAACCTCATAAAAAGACGATTTGCTTGCAGAGCTCATTCATTGACTGGAATATCTCTTTGTAGACATGTGTGTTGAGTTTCTCATTCTGGGACTTGTAATGATGAGTATGATGTATTAGAAGAATAAACACATTGAATAAATGAGCACTTTTCCCCTGAGGAGATCATAAAATATATGAGACTGACTAATCTTTCAGAGAAATTTTGGTGGCAAATAACCAAATAACGTTATCACAATAACAGCTCTCACACCTCCTTAGATAGTGTCCTTTACCCTGTGACTCATTCATTATACTATCATTCCTTTTACACTGATAATCAGTAGGTTATCACTCACACTTATCTGCTCTCTGATTTCTTATATTTACCACTCTTTTCTCACCAACTTGATTGTAATTTCTCTGGTAAAAAGAAGTATTCATTATAACTCTTTTTTTTTCTCATTGCTATCTTTCCCATCCAGTGCTTTAACCCAGTGTTTAAAACAGTTCTGGGCACACTATGATCAGAAATTACTATTTACTTAAAAACTTAAGCTTTAATTGAATTAATTAAAAAAAAAAAAAAAACCCAACTGCCTGTGGTTCTTTCTTACAGTGTTTTGAGAGGTTGAAAAAAATTGGATAATATATCAGTAATCTCTTGAGGTGTCTAGACCTTTTCCTCTTGTATTCTTTCCACCTTCATAAAAAGTGTGACATTTGCTCCCACAGCATTAATGATTATGAGGATACAAAACCTCCAGGGACTCTCAAAGATAAATGTCTTCACATTTCCAGCTGCTATCATCAGTATAACCCTAGGCTCAATTAGAATTTCTCCTTAAAATCATAATTGTCTTCAGGCTGTAAGAGAGTGACATGTTTTAGACCAATGACTCACCAAAACCAAACAAACAACTGGCAAGTCACAAACAAGCAAATCACTGTTTTATGAGTTGAAAAACAATTTTATGAAGCAAGGTTCTAAGAGGCCAAGATTCCAGAGAAAGCAGAACAACTTGAAAGTCAGCCCCACATTCTCTGCTTCTTTTCCTCTTGAGGTGGCTTCCAGTTACTAAACTGGATCAAGTGAGATGTTGAAAGACAAGCAGACAGCCTTAAAATGCTGGCAACGTTCAGCAGTCAAGTGAAGAGGAAAGAAAGCGGGGAATCAAGGCCCACTAAGAAGGTAAGTACCCAGGCTGACCCTCAGCAATCAGAGCCAAGGGTCTGTTACAGCCCTCGCAGATGCTGAAACCTTGACTGCTCAAGAAGATCAGCATTTATTCTTACTCAGAAAACCAGTAAATTCTCTTTGGAGAAGATGGCATCGTCTGATCTTCCTCTAATGCCAAGACAAAATGACTGAAAATAAAGAGTAAAAATGAACAAGAGAAACAGATTGACACAAGTTCCAGATATTGGGACTGGCAGAAACAGACTTGGACATAACAGTTTTATAGATGACAGTTCTCTGGCGAAATGCTATATCTTGTCATCTGAATTGTACCAGAAAACAAATTAATCTTTGAAAGATCAAATATGCATTATAGTACTGAAAAATCAACTAATTGAAATTGAGAATGCAATAAATGTTTTAAATAGCAGAATAGGCACAGGGTTTCTGAACTGGGAGATAGATGAGCAGAAAATATCCAGAGAGATACACAGTGAAAGAAAAAAATATGGAAAAGTAAATCAAAACCACATGTGATAGAGACAAAATCTGATTGACATATAGCTGGAATTCTAAATAGAAAGCAGAGAGACTACAGGATAAGCAATAACTGAAGAAATAATGGCTGAGAATTTTCCAAACTGAAGGAAGATATCAAGCTACAAATTCAAGAACTACAATGAAACTCAAGCTGGATAAAGAAAAAAAATGCACTTAGACATTTAAAAAATGCCAAAGCCAACACAAAGAGCCAAACATAAAAACATCCAGAGGAAAAGTAATTCCCATGAAAGAAACACAAATAAGATTGTCTAACATTTCAAACCAAGAATGAAAGCCAGGAGAAAATATAATGTCATCTCAAAATAGTGAGAAAAAAATAACTGGCAACCTAGAAATGTATATCTACGCAAAGTCATCTTCAAAAAATACATGAAACAAATTCATTTTCATACAAATTAACAGAAAACTAACACTGGACCAAATAAAAATGTAGGATTGGCTTTTATGCAGAAGGTGATCTCAGATAAAATCATGGAAATGCGAGAAGGAATACAAATTTATGAAACAAAATTAATATACTAACAAATTTAAATGAATACTGGTTATAGCAAACAATAACACTAAGGCCTTAAGAAGCATTAGTGTGTGGAATAGACATGGCTGATATCCCACCTGATTTTCCATGCAGTTGTTGACAGCTCCCTCACACTAATAGCCGTCTAGCCTTCAGTGCCTCCTCTCCTCTCTGCCTGAGGCCTCTCTCCAGCATCAGTAAAGTACAGCCTGTTTGGGTATGCACAGATCTGTCCAGGAGTTCAGGGTGGTTATGCCCTGCAGCAACCCTCAATAGATATCAAAAGGAAGTTGGTGGAAAAATTCCCTGGTCTCCTTAGCATCTGTGGAAAGTGTGTGAGGTGCTCTATAGAGGAGACCTAGTTTAGTTTCCTAGGGTTGCTATAACAAATTAATGTAAATTTATTGACTTAAGACAACAGAAATTCATTCTCTCATAGCTCTGGAAGGTATAAACTTGAAATCAAGTTGCCAAACTGGCCATACTCCCTTTAAATATCCTCTGGGAGAATCCTTTCTTACCTATATTGTCTTCTGCTATCTCCAGGTACTGCTAAATTTGTGGTTGCATATTCCAACCTGTCTCCAACTTCACATGGCCTTTTCCTCCTGGGTTTCTGTCTTTTATTTTCTTCTGTATTTTGAAGGACTTAATAAGTTGACAATCAGGGTCCTAGGATAAGCATGTGAACACATCTTCTTAGGTGTCACCATTCGACATGCTAATATGTAAACCCCAAATCTGTGATCTGATTATTAAGATACTCTGTTGTATTTTCTATCTTCTCCATTGATCATCTTCTTTCTGGGATTACTTTCCAAGCAAACTCTTGGAACTCTGGATCCATCTGTCGGGGAAACCAATTCATATAGATGAATTAAATTATTTGGAAAGAGTAGCACAAAAAGTATGAGAAGATAAATGGATTAAAAATATTCAAAAATATTTCATTTTCTGGAGGAATGTAAAAGTATTAATTTACAGTATTCTTTAAAGTCAAGGATGAACACTCTGATCTCAAAGGTAAGCCATAAAGTAAAATACATAAATAAATAGAAGAACACATAATCAACAGTTAATAAAGAAAAATGGATCAAAATACTCTTGATATTTATAAAAGAGGACACGAAAGGGGAAGAAAAAGAACTAAGATGGAAAACTAGAAATTATGTAGGATCTAAAGGTCAACAAAACAGTTCATTATATCAGATATAATTAATGCTCTAATTAAAGGACTGTGTCAGAGTGGCTAAAAAATCCAAGTATTATGGTACTTATTAGAGATACAACTTAAAAAGACATATCAAGCTAACACTATAAGTCAGCTACCATAACTCTCTTAAACTTACAAAGTATATGGTTATGCTAACATCATTTCTAGAGATGAAGACAGATAATGATAAAGTATCAATCTACCAGGATGAACAATAAATCTTAATTCTTACACAGCAAACAGCATAGTCCTAACTTGTACGAACTCCAAACTGACAAAACTAAAGGGAGATACAGAGAAATCCACATGAGAGAAAGACTGTACCTCGTTTCACTCAATAATTTACAGAATAAGCAGACTGAGAACATCAGTGATGGCCCAAGAAATCTGAACATGACACTTCTTAGCCCACTGGAAAATACTGAGGAATAACCTTCTTTTCAAGAATAAATGAGGCACTTAAAAAAATTGATAATAAGCTGCACCACAAATTCCCAAAAGTTTAAAAGTAAACAATTCTCTTCTAAATTACAAGTGGTAAAATACATCACAGCGGAATTCAGAATATATTTTTTAAAAAGACAACAAAGCACAAAATATTATATCATGTAGGAGGGAGATAAAGCCCTTCTTAAAGGAAAAAATACGGGCTTACGTGAATTTATTTTAGAATGAAGTCTGAATTCAAGAAGCTGAACATCTATTTCAAGACATTAGGGGAAAAAAGCATAAATATGAGAGAAAATAAAAAAACAAAATTTATTTTTGAAAACAATAATTTTCTTTCATTTATACCCTAAGACTATTCTCAGATTCTTTGATTGAAATAGCTGCTAACATTACAAAAAATAAAAGATATACACTAGCAAGAAGTACAGTTTCTAGTTTACCAAGCAAAGTCTTGAGGAAAAAATACAGAATGTCATAGTTGATCATTCATTTTATAAAAGCTGTTTCTTTTTCTTATAAAAGAAACAGCTTTTATAAAATGCTCTCATAGTTTGGCCATGTGCTGAAGACTTGGTAACTGGTTTGCGGTGTTACTGGGAGATGGTGAAAACTTGAGGATGTGATGCCTAGTTGGAGGAAGTAGGTCACTTAAGCATGTTCTCAAAGAGCATACCTGTCCCTTTCCACCCTCTGTTTCTGCTTCCTGGCTGCAGTGGGGTAAGCAGCTTTCCTCCACCATATTGTACAGTCTCAGAACAAGCCCCAAAACAAAGGAGCCTAGTGACTATGGAATGCACTGACGCTTCAAAATAGGAAGGACATATTCTGAAAATAAAAAACAGTCCTTTAATAATTTATGAGAATATCACAACATCCCCAATACTGTTCTTATTTCATTACAAATTAGAAATAAACTTTGCCACAAACATCAATATTTTGCAAATACTACTTACTCTACTGATACTCTTCTCCATCACATACTACTGGCTTCACTGAGGATGGAGCTTGCCTAGCAGGCACAAGGCCCTGGATTCGAGTCTTAACACCATAAAACAAAACAAAACAGAAAGTGCATTAAGTCATTGGACTATTCATATTTTGCAATAATGTGGATGTCATTATTCTAACTAAATATAGGCACACAAAGCAATACTTATTCTGTTTTGTTCGGTTTCATATATAATTTTGATTCCTAAAATGAATTTACCAACTCCTCTGCCTAGATTTTTGAGGTTTGGGGACCTGTTTGTCTCTTATTTGAACTCCAGGAAAGGAACTGTTCTGAGTCTTAGCTTCTTCATTACACTTGAATCCAGCTGTTCTATCATTCTATTCCTCTTTCTTTCCTCAAATTCAGAAGTGCAGTGCCTTCCAAAGGCACTAGAGTTTGATTTATTTCTCGGAAAATCTATATTTTCATAGCATTTATAGATTTATGTATGCATAGAATTTACAAGTTTTGTATCATGTGTTTGTCTTTCTACATAAATGAAATCACACTGTGGTTGTCCAATCTGGATTAATTGAACTAGCTGCTTTCTGAGATACTTCTAAGTGGGAACAAAATTGACCCTTAGGTGTGGTGTGGTTTGAATATTTGTCCTTACAAAAATTCAAGTGATACTTAATTCCAAGACCATTTATTAATGGTACTGGGGGTGATTCTTATGAGTTAATTTATCCATTCATAGATTAATAGATACATGGGCTACCAAAGGATTGAGCAGGTTATCATAAAAGTGGGTCAGTTAGAAAAGCCAATTTAGCCATCTCTTATGAGCTCCCTGGCCATGAGATGCCCTGCCCCACCTCAGGGCTCTGCACAGAATCCCCACCAACAAGTAAACCCTCACCACATGAATAAATGTATTTTCTTTATATATTACTCAGTCTCAGGTATTCTGTTCTGGCAACAAAAAATAGAATAAGACAATATGTTTGTTTATTCTCTTCAGAAATTACCTTACTAAGAATCTATCTTAGACATTTCTTGATATATCTAACGTTTTATTTTTCAACCACCAAACACACAATAGGGTAGAGTCAAATGTTCTCTTATAATCAGAAACCAGAATCTTATCTGAAGAGAGAGGAACATTCCAGTGATGACATCTATCTAGAAAGTATAACCTGCCTCTCTAACTCAGTGTTTAAGCAGGAGTAGGCCATCCATCTTAATCACTGAAAAATGTTTTCATGATTACTCCAGTTATTTGTCATTCAACTGCCTGAGTTTAATAAACTTGCCTGAAAAATAAAGTGCTTCATTCTGTGATTTGTGATGTGGTTTAAAGTCCCTGTTGTCTCATGAGTGGTGTTTAAACAGTCCAAATTAAAACGTAAGCACTTGAGAACTAGATTAAATTATGTATCACCAGTTTCTCTTCTTCAAAGTTCCAAACTCATGTTGTCTTTGAAATTGAGTATTAAATTGCCCCTGGTGGCACTGAGCTTTTCTTATCTTTTATCAATTTATATGGGTACCCAGTAAGTTTTAAAAAAAAAATCACGCTTTCCAAATTCATTTTCTGAAGAAGTGCCAGAGCCTTGTTCTGAATTGAAAACAAGAGGTTTTTTTTCCCCCTTCTTTTCTTTTCTTTTTCTAAATTAGGGTTCTACTGGAGGGTGAGAAAGATAGCAAATTACTTTGTTGAACATCACTCTGATTTTGCATTGCAATAGGATATTCTGTACTTTTATCTCATTAAATTATTTAACCATCCACATGACGCAGGCATTCTTACAGGTTTTATAGGTCAGAGCACACAGTAATTACCTTCAGATCTCAAAGCCTATCAGATCCTGACATATTTTAGGAACGTTGTGGGGGGGTTGAAGGATGGGACAGACATGCATCACAGGATCTTTTACGAACCTCTTTATAAAAGATCTAGTCTTAGGCCTCTAGTGTTACTATGTTATCCAGCCTCCTCAAGAAGTGGGCCACATCACTGTGTCCTCTGGATTGCTGTCCCCAGTGAGTCTGTGAATGCTCCCTATTTGTACTTAGAGATTTGAAGAGAATCAAAACTTGCCGGTCTCAAGAACAAAGGCATAGCTGGTTCTCAGACCCCTAAGAGGCTGAACATTTAACAAGAATGTTGACCTTAGCAGTGAGCTCAGGAGCAATCAAGACCAAATGAATGGTGAGTACATGCCCACCACTCTTCCATGCTCAGATGCTCACCAGTTTGCTTATTCTTCCATATCTCTAATAGCCTACTAGGTACACTGTATACTGAATTATTTAATATACAGTCTCTATCCTTACCTAGGTACTTCAGATCAGATAATTCCCTAAAACTTTAAAATAAAAATTATGACAACACCATATCAAATAAATATTCATTTTAAAATATTATAGATTACAAAACTTCATATCACTTCCTTCTTATTGTATTTCTTTAGTAGCAACTACTGACTCATTATTATGGTGAGTTTTTAGTTTTTAAAAGATACTTATTATTTCTATTTTCATATTCTCTTAGTATTCCAATTTTATTTGCCAACATCACAAATGATAATAGTTTTTGATCACCTGAAGATTAAAAAATTGGTATATTCCCTTCCATTGTAGCCTCACATACCATGAAAGGCCATAGATTACCTATAGTTATTGGATATAACATCATTGGGCAGGGAACTCAATTTATGCCCATGAGAAAGTCCAGAGAAAATTTCACATATGTTGAGGAAGGTAGGTGGAAAATAGTTGTATTGGGGCTCAGAAAATAATAGTTTGTCAGCTTTCCTTCATTATGATGAAATGCCTGATGTAATCAACTTATAAGGAGAAAAGGTTTCTTTTGGCTCACAGTGTTGCACGTTCCAGTCCACGATCAGTTGGCCCCCATTGCATCTGAGCCTGTGATGAGGCAGTTTATCATGGCGGAAGCATGTGGCAGGGCAAAACTGTTCACCTCATGGCCAAGAAGTCAAAGAGAGAAAGAGAAAAGGATTGGAGAACAAACTCCTAATGACCTAAAGACTTCCCGCCAGGCCAACCAGGCCCCACCTCCTAATAATTTTCCACTTCTTCACAACAGCACTAGCCCAGGGACCAGATCTTTAACACTCAGGTCTTTGGGGACATTTGATATCCAAACTCTAGAACAAACCTCAAAATGAAGGCCTCAGAATCCAAGTTTCTCTCTGATCTTTTGCTTCCGTGTCTCTCGTTCTTTGTTTTCCCCAAGGAAAGCTACAGAAAGTAAAATTCCTCTTTCTCCAAGCAGATCATTGAAATCAGAATCTTTTTTCTCCAAGACCAATCACAAAAGCTAAAATTATTATTCTAATTTTCTGCTATCTTTCTGTGCACATATGAATATGGCACAAAGAACCCCAGTATTATGTATGATTTTAATGCACTAATAAATAACATAGTAAAAAACTGAAATTTATCATTCGACTTGATGCCTATAGTAAATAATAATGCATTATATGCTGGAAAATCACTGACAATTTTACATACTCTTGACACAAAAAAATAAACATATGATGTAATGCAAAAAAAAAAAAAAACAAACAAAGAGCTAGCTAAAGGAATTTCTTTACCCAACTTTTTTTGTTTTTAGGGCAAAGACCCCCCGCATTCCAGAAAGGGTCTTGCCCCATTCCCAGAAGAATGAAATATTGCATAGAGAGACCAAGAATTAAAACAGACACTTGGCTTTCCTCTTGGTCTATCACTGTAACATACCCTTTATATCCAGCCATGTTTCTACATTGCTGTCTACGTTGCACTAAATTTACGCATAAAGATGACAGTTCACCCTTGGAATCTGGGTCTTTAATATGAAGTCTCCCACAAAATTATGATAAAACTAAAACTATACAACTATGATCGTATAAAACTATGATCAAATTAATTCATGAGGCTTTTCTCTTGTTAATCTGTCTTTTTATTATAGGGGTGTCAGTCATGATGTTTTATAATGAGCAGGGAAGAAGTCACCCTTTTGTATGCCCCTTACATTGTACCTATCATATTTTCCATATTCATATTTTTATAAGCTGCTATATATTTGTCCTTAAGGATGTGCTATGTAGACTACTATGACCATACTTGGATCAAAATCTCTCACTACTGGTGCCATGCATCTTTTCTGCAGTGCTTGAGTGGCCCTTGACCTTGCTCTGACATTGGCTCTGTGCATTACATTCAACATGTATGTTCTAAATCAGTGCCTCCATCATTCAGGTACCTGTTTGTGCACTGCACAGGTAAGTATGGGGTTAATCTGGGAGTTGTTTCCAGTGGAAGGATGCAGTTGAAGGTCTGCTTGTTCTGAGTATCTTAACTGTGACAGAACAATCATGAAGAAAGAAATCTTGTCTTTGGCACAGAAAATTGAAGGCTGTGGTGTAAGATCCAGAAGAGCATTTGAAAACTTGCCATCTTGTACCCAAAGGTGAGAATCCTCCTGGGAGCACAGCACCAGTTGGGAGCTAACAGCCGTTGGACCTGTGTTAAACTGAGTTAAACGGCAGAGGTCTGCTCACTCCTAATGCTGAGAGATGTCTAGCTATGTTCCTTGTGGTGTCAGTAAATGGAGTGTTTAACCATATTGGGAAGATTAAATTACAGGACTGGGATTTTCTCATAACTCAGCCATCCAGTGACTCAGTTTTTGACTTAACCACAAACAAACTTGGGAAGACTTGCTAAAACCTTTCTTTTTTTCTTAACAACAACAACAAAATCAGGAGGTTTTGGCATTTGGAGGGATTGCTATGTGCTGTTTTAGGCCATTCTTTATTTTTTTTTTTCCTTTTTTTTGGGGGGGGGCGGTGAGGGGGTCATTCACTTTTACATCATTATCCTTCCTTGACCAGTATAGATAAAGTCACTGTGAGATGATATTTCACAAAAGCCCCCAGGTTTCTGTTTAATTTTGCTGAGGAACATAGGTTTCTCTGTTAAAGAAATAAATGAACCAAGATCTGCGTTTTTGCTAACATTTAAAAAATCATATAGGATATTTATTTTTAAAAAATCCTGTTGAAAGCATTGTGTATTCAACTCTCCTTACTTTTCCTTCTTCCCTCCTACACTCGTTCCCTTCTTCCCTCCCCAACAACACAAGCAGGTTCTTGAAGCTGGGACATTGAGTTCTACTCAGCTGTTGTTTTCTTCATTATTCATTTGGTGTATTTTTCCACATTCAAGGTACTTTCACTTTTTAAAAAATTGAGAAAAAAACAATGTTGTCAGTATCAATAAATCTGCATCCAGAGAGAGTCACTTCCTATCAAGGTTTCAAAAGTGCTTCATGGTTTTCCAATCTCCTGTCCCTGCTAATCAACGCTGATGTTTCACATACACAGGACACAGGATGCCAACTTCTAAACCAGCTCTGTGCTGGTTCCATTTTAGGAATGAGAATTTAGATTATTTATTTAAAAGGTATAAAGTCCTGTTTTTAAACAGCTGTCTTTGAAAAGCAGAGAGTGGTGTGAGCCAGGTAGAGAGAGGCAGGCCAGGTAAATGGCTGAATTCTGTGGGAAAAAGTGATTTTATTTTCTGCTATAAATTAAATAGTCTAATCCGACCCACCCAAGTAACATGATAACCAATTACTCTATTAATGGACAGGGACTTTGCAGTCTGGTTTTATAAAATGGAAAGTAGGAGTCAATTCCACTTAAATAGTTTTCTGGGCACCTTTTTCTCATCCTGTGTTGTGAAAACCAAGTTACTAAAAGACTGGGAATCCAATTTGGTTAATGTTTGTAATGTTTCTTTAAGTCTCAGACAAGAAATGTTACAAGTATTAATTGTCTGACATAATAGTTACGTGAAGTAAGAAAAAAGTAGTGATTATCCCATTTTCTGTAAATTTTATTTTTCCAATTCAAAGGTTAGTAGCATTTCATTTTTTTATTCTTGAAAGCCAATCTGTGTGGTATGGCTTGTTTATCTACACAATGTGGCCATTCATTCACACAGTGGATGACACATTTTGAAGTCACTCCTCATGGCTTTTAAGGAATATTTTTAGCCCAGCTCACATAAATTATTGCTCTCTAATAATATGTAATTTACCAAATCCTAGCTTTTAGCACACTTTAAAATCAAAGCAAAAGCTACACATTCGGTAACAAATGTATGTATACAGATGTGATAATGATAATCTTACCATTTAATAATGATTATTGAACTGGAATTCGTCTTCAGCATTCACACCACAAGTCATCTGGAATGATCAAAAGTGGAATAGGAACTGCACTTGGGTCAAACAAGAAATGAAATAAACGTGCTACTTAAGCTTAAAGTGTATGGGTGTGTACATACATACACACACACACACACACACACACATATCACCCAAATATTTGGGGGAGGAAAGTAAGCCTAGTACTCTTGAGAATGGATATGATTAAATATGATTAAGTATGATTTTTAAAATTTTTTACAAATGTGGAGCTTGATGAAGACCGGCTTCTACCTAGTCGCACTGATTTAATTTGGGCATACTGTAATTTACTGGGCTGGAGTAGAAACAGTAATTCTGTGAGGCCATCATAAGCTCATTAGAGTCACACTGGGAACACTTAATGGTGTACAACCCACAGCTTTTTTGCATCCATTTCTTAGTGATCCCCTCTCGCCTTGCCTGCTGCTCACTAGTCCATGCTATTGATAGCGTGGTCGCTTTCAAACGCACCCTAGAAAATGAGAGGTAATTTTTAAAACAAGAGTTAAGTCACCGATAAATACATAAAAACAACATTCAGGGGTGTGTGCGGCTAGGACAAAAAAAAAAACAACACTTCTTATGTATTGTTAATCACGGTAAGATTGGTTAGCTGTTAAGTACTGTACAGTGCAACTAATCAAAAGCTCAAACATCCTACACAATAGAACAGAAATAATTACTCTCCCTGAGCTGCTATTGTTTCCTGCCTCAGCCTTTCCTGGACTAATAAAAGGTTTAATTTTAAATTGTGCAAAGGAAATGTCAGCCTCACAAAGAAATACAAGGTTCAGCAGCTTTGCTCACCATCAGGTAAAACACATAAGAAATTAGACCTTAATAGACTAAAGCTAGCAGCCCAAACAAACCTGAATAAGTCCGCCCTCCCCCAAGCACTTTTTTCTCTTCACCTCTAATTGATATGACCACATGAAAGAAACCTGGGTTCCAGCATCCTCCCCCTTCGATGAGAACGTTCTGATAAGGTGTGAGAGCTCTAGTTGTATGGTGTAAGTTTCTGTGCGGATGATATCAGTTCCGCACAGTGGGTGATTTGGTTCAAACAAGGCGGGGACTTTTATTCTGATGCTTCACAGGAAGAGTGGGGGGAGGGGAGAGGAAAAGAGAAAAGGCTTAAGGCTTCCTGCATTCAAATGTGTGCATCTGTTTCACTTTTACTATCTTCAAACAACTAAGATAAAATTTCAATTCAAAACTTGTTTCTGAAGCTTCAGTTTACTGAGAGGAAAGTGCAGCTATGTGAAAATACAGAGAAGGGTAGTTCTACTAAAATCTGAATTGTGGATTTTGCAACACAGTTGGACTCAGATTTCAAACAATTGGCAAAAAGAAAATATATTAGGAAAATATGCACATTAATCATTTCATATTTATCACATGGCATTGTTCTAAATAACCAAAACACCATGGGAGTTTGGGGAGATTTGATTATCTTTATTTATTCTTCCATCTATCCAGGACTATATGGTAATTACCTACTGCTTCCTTTTATTAAGTGTTATGGTAGCTTCATAAATAACATATCTTTTTCTCTGAAAGAATTACAATCTATGCTTTTTAAAATCTGCTACAGGATTTGTAAATTTATTGGTAAATGATTCCATGCTATGCAATCTGAAGAGCCATTCCCAGGACATGGGTATTGGCTCCACTTTGGACAAGTCATTTAATGACTCCAGACTCATTTTTCCAACCTGGTTGACTGGATGTGAGAATGAAAGAAGATAGATCATGTCCATCTAAGGCACACAGTGAGTGCTCAACAAATTGTAGCTCCATGGGGGAGGAGAAAATCATTTTCTCTCTGCCTAAGCTTCATATTTCTTAGTTGTGATGGACTCCTGTAACAAACGAAAGAAGGATAAGGGAAAAATAAATTCAGTAACATGTATACCTTGTGCTTCTATAAGAGATACCTGGAAAAATGATTGATATCTTGGAATTAATCCTTAAATTCCATCCTTCAATGCAACACTGAAGGGTGTGGGGAAGTTCGAAAATGGGGATGTGACCAGGAAGCCTTCAGCTTGGTACCGTTCTCCATTGACAAGAATCTCTACTGATTTAGAGTTATCTTTGTCTTCTTGACACTGGGAGGGAGACAACCTTACAAATGGATATTTCCAATATAGATGTAAATTTCTTTTACAGAAGGGTAACTTCTCTTGTTTTCTGAGCTTCTAGCAGGCATTCTGTTTCTCAAAATAACCACCTCAAAATAATCCTTATACCACAAAGGCATAGTTTAGACATGTTTCTGTCTCCCACAATCAGTTTTCAGGGTGAGATCTTCTAATCTCCTATGCTCCAATATCAAAACCGTTAATAGGACATGGTGCACTTTGCATTATTTCTTATTTTTTTCTCTCTACTTATCCTCACACTCCCACCAGAATTATATTTTCTAAACCACCATTAATGTGGCTTTTCTACTCAAAGCCATTTGTCAAAAGCCACATTTCCCAATATTTTTTAGTAACTGTTTCTTTTTTAAAAAAAATCTACATATAGAATGAATACAACAGCACCATTTTAGTAATATTCACTTACTTTATAAATTCAACATATAACATTTAGTTTAGGATGCAAGAACACAAGAATGAAGAGAACTTTAATGAATATCATTATTTTAATGTTTCATAACAATTTTCAGTTGACAGCTAGGAATTAAAGTGAAGGCCTTTATCAATCTCAGCTTGGAAGTAACTAGGGACTTTGTTTTGGTCCTATGGAATAGAGGCGATGTTGATTCACACAGGTAAGCAGTCATGAATGATGACAGTTCCTTCTTATATCCCAATTTGTAATCTCCTGGTTTAAGTAATTTAACTGATCTGGAACTTGAAAGGAATACTGATAAATTTGGTTTATTTTTCAATTGTTTAGTTTTCTTCTGCATTGTAGTGGGAATCACCAGCTAAATCTGTTGGACAGTTTCAAACTTTATTTTTGATAGAAACTTATAGTTTTTAAACACATTTTCAAAATGTATTCTGACTCAAATTGTCACAGAACCTTTTACCCATTCTTGTTTCCTATATGTTCTTATTAACATTTAATATTATTCATTTGGTAGAATACTTGGGTTTCTCACTCTGCCCCTAGGACATACTCTCCTCCTCAATAATTCCCAGCTGTGATAGGTGATATTCTTATGGATCTTGAAATATCAGAATGTGGCTGTGCTTTTTCCATGAATGTTTATGAATGTTTAATCAGGCATAAAATTCCAAGGACACTATCCCTTTCCTCCAAATCTACCTTCTGATTTCTAGTGTTGCCAATGAGCAATCTGGTAGAAGTCTAATTGTTTTCATTGGTTAGGCTTCACTTACTCTCTCAAGAAACTTGTAAGATTTTCTCTTTATTTTTGTAGTTGAGCAATCTGATGGATTATGGCTAAAGTCAGCATCTTTCTGCTTCTAATGGGTAGTCCTTTGAAATTGTCATTTGCTCTCCCCGAAGGAGAAACCGGTCCTTGTCTCAACTGATCCCATTTTGTTCCTCTAACTGGTTCTCTCATTTTAAATTATTTCTCCTTTCCATTTTATCTGAGTCAAGGAATAGCAAGTAATGCAGGCAACCATCTCATGCTAGGAACCAAAACTGTCTCCCAAGCAATAGAAGTTTCTTTGGTGACCGCAGGACCCCTCAGAAGCAGATCAAGCAGATTGCAGTCTGACTCAGATTGCTGAGTATCTCTGCCCCACCCACCTCTGCTTTCTGCCTTCCCCAACATAATGCTGGATCTATTGTCATATGGGAAAGGCAGATTTCTTAGGAGATCACTAGACCTACTGTCTTCCCAGTATAACCACAGGAAAATAAACTTTTCCTAATTCACTGTCACTCAACTCTTTCCCCTGCTAATTGGACTTTCAAGGTGGCAGGTGACTGAACCTGATCTGTTGAGATTTGCAGAGTCAAGCCTCTGGCCTAGGACTCCACTAACAGACTGAAATTTAACTGTCATTTAGTAAGCTCTTCTATTTAAAATTCAACTTTGACCAGCAAGAGTACTTTCAGGTTGGCTCTTTTTCCACAACATGCTGCATTTGTTGTGGATTCTTTGAGTATTTCCTTACTATCTAGCATATTGAGATGCTTCAGGCTCATCTTGTATGTTTGTAGCCCCAGTTCTAGAATTAGCTGTTTTTTCAAGGAGTCCTGATTTTTATTCACTGGAAAACCATATTAGAAACCAAAATCTAGGCACTAGGTATTCCTGTTACTTTAAGAGTTTGATTGTTTCCAGACTCTCATAGTAAACAGAGGTGAGAAATGTCCATTGACCATGTACACACGTATATCTCTCATTTTTTTTCTCTTTCTATCTCTCTGCATTTATATTATGCTAAAGATGAGTTCATACTGGTGTCCCTGACTCTTAGCTCATTCTAGCATTTCCTGCTTAAAATTCCCTTCTTGATAATCAGATATTTGTCTCCTATCATACACCATCCATTTTTTATTTGTTCAGTCTCAGTATATTTATAAAATTATTTCATCATTTTAATCTATATCCCAGAAAATTATTTTCAATTATCATTATGATTTTTTTAAATGACTACTTAAAAATCCTTTTAGAACAATTTTATTGTTCGTATATTTCAGTATGTAGGCTTACAGATTATTATCTGCTTTATCTAATGGAAAATTATTTTTTGTAGAAAACAGTGATGAGCCTTTATTTTCTTTGTAATATTAATATCTTTAATGCCAGACAACCAGTCATATTAAGACTGATTGAAATTCTGTAAATCATGGCAATAATCACAAATAATTTGAAGTCCTGCAATTTGAAAACCGTGACTTAATGAAGTGATCCAGTTATGTCACATTTACCAATGCAGTTATTAAAGATATCTTCTTTATTGTTATTTGTTAAAAGGAGAACCATGGGGACATATTTAGGAAACAATGTTTCTTTTCATTCTATTTTCCCTATCATATCACTTTGATATGGATAATAAATTGGTTTGGAGATTATCATGGAATCACTTGGTAATTCATGACTTCTAGTTTGTGTGGTCATTTAAAAAGGTAGGAAATTAAAACTACTTTATTTTATTGAATTGAAATTACATCTACAAGAGATGTGTTTTTTTACTAAAATATTGTTTTATTTCACTTTATTTTCTATGAAAATATCGTCAATCTGTATCAAACTCGATTTGAAGAATTCCAAGACAAGTTTTATATTTTGGTTTCTTCTGTAGTCGAATGTGTACCAACTGTCTCACTAAAAAATAAACCTTTGTGAAAATATTGCATAAAACAGAAACAATGGATGTTCCTGTCTTGTTGGAAATAGCAGATTGCATTTTCCAGTAGATGATTCATATAATATATTTTTTTAATTTAAGTAGCCAAAAGTTTAATAAGCTCCTACCTGATAACAGCTTTTATAACACACATAATACACTAAGTTATTTCAATATCTTCAAATTTAAACTTAAATCATGCTTTCTAATATTGTTTTTCAGTTTGAAGTTAAAACCTTTATTTTTATACACACTAGACATATTAGTAAATGATGTTATCACTTAGCATGAACCATAGAAACTCTTAGAAAATTCAATTCTGAAAACACAGTAGGGTTGAGCTTATTTTATTGCAATTAAAGATAAACAGGAAGGAAAAGTAAAAAGAATCATAGCATTTTTGACTGTCAATGACTAATTAACAAAAACTGATTTTACTTTGTATTGTTATTATGGCCCAATCTAGTTAAATTATCAAGCAAACTTTGATTTGTCATTTCTTCTTGAAACTAGTCCAACTTATAAGACAGATTATCAGTCTCCTTTAAGAAGTGACTATCCAGTTTTAAGGGTAATTATTTTATCTCACAGATAAAAGCTTAGCATTTATAAATATAAAATTTGTACATAATAAAGTCATATCTTACCATAAGTTCTAAAAATAGCTTTAACATATTTTAGCATTTTCTGCAATCAGCAGACATGCTTAGCATGGAATGTTTTAAAAATAATCAATACAGTGCTATAAACTTTCTAATACATGATTTTTTCATTATAAATTCCAATAATTATGCAGAATCATAATGAGATAACATGGTTGTAGTTATTGTATTGATGACCCGCAGGAGGTTAAAATTTGGCAGATTTATGCTTTTTATGTCATCTTTGGTCACAGATTTAAAAAACTAGTTAAAAATGCAATTTATATGGTATCTAAATCAAGTGTCTGGTGAACCTCAAAATTCTTCTCAGAACTCCAGGAATTTGTGGTAGACATTTTGGATTTTTGTTTGTTCAGTTGGTTGATTGAGGTGGTGCTGGAGATCAAACTCATGTGTATATTTTGAAAGCAACCTATAGAATTAAGTCCAGACTCCTCACCTGCTTTTCAGGTCATTTTTTATTTATTTATTTATTTATTTTTGACTCCTCCTGTGTAAAAACAGACTCTTACATATCCTATGTGTAAAAGGCCTGTCCCACAATGGCAGTTTCCTGGGCTTTCATATTGTTTTCCACTTGTTCAGCGTAGAGGAAAACAAATATCTTTCTTTTCCATCTTATTTTAGTAGCTGAGTCTCCTTATAAGAAGATGATTAACAAAAGTGAAGCATATAATGCACTGTACTTAAGTTTTATGTGATATGGGAGACTTCACAAGGAAACGAAGACCCAAACAGGCACACATGTACACTCTGATGCCAGGGTCAATGAAGCATACATTCATAGAGAAGTGTGACTGGACCGGGTGTGTGATCCAATGTAATAAACCAGGGGGAAACTAGCAAGGCCTGTTTCTTCTGAGTCTTCTCTGTGTTTCTGTATCTTCAGAGATAAGAATGATTTTTTCCCTCTGATTACAGATAGGGTGCTGCTTGTGTAAGGGTCTTTGGACCTGCTTCAAGGGAAGTTAAAAATATCATCCTGGGATTCATGACATGCTTCAGGGAAGAATGAGGAGAGGTAAGGACAACCTTCCTGTTTCTGTTCTTTTTTCAAATGCCAAGATGCTGTATGTTGGGGTGGCATTTTCTGAACCTCATCAGTAGTTTTGTCTTGCCCTTATTTATGCCGGATTTGTTTCTTTCCCTTGGTCTTGTTGTAAACATTTTTGCTTATTAACTTTAATGTAAAGACGTAGTTTAAAAGTCTGCTCTTTGGTAACTGAGCGATTTACATTCCACGCTCCTTGGGGACTGTGGGCTTCACTCCCTTGCTCCCATGTTCCTTCTCTTCCCGTGCCCAGAAAGGAGGAGATGTTGGATTCCTGCAACACCCAGGGAGTGCAGACAGACAGTCCTCTCAGCCCTTTTCCAGCTGCTTCCCAGGAAGGCTTGGTTGACTTTCTCAGTCAGAGTCTGAAATGGATTCAGCTACATTTCAGTAGTGAACACATCGGAAGCTGATGTGTGTCTGCCTTCCTTTTTCAGGGTCATGAAACAGGTATTTGAAACAGGCCTTCAGCACTTGGAGAACTATGACCACCTGGAACCAGTAGTATATCTGCAGGGTATGCTTTATTCAGGAGTGGATGAAATCTAAATCAAGGGTTTTTCAGAACTTCATTGCTTACTGCAATATAATTTACAGGGATCCCTACATCTTTGGGGTTGAGAGATGCTTGTCCAGACTAATAAAATCATGTATCATTTTTCATTTCTGTTGCCATCCTTTAATGTATATGCCATAAGATAAAAATCTGAAGGAAGACAGAATAATAGGATCCTGGAGTATCAAATACCTACCATGCCTTCTCCCATTTATCAAGATGTCAGTCTCCTCCACCAATTGGTGTTCAGGCTCTGGAAGATGGGGAGGGTATCTGTTATGATTTGGATTTAAATATACCTCTAAAGATTTGTTTGCCAGCAAGTGGAGCTATTGGAAGGTGGTAGATCCTTTAGGATGTGGAGACTAGTGGGAGCAAGTTGTCATGATGGATTTGCCTGTTGAGAAGATATTAGGAATGTTGCTCCTCCCTCTCTCTTTGTGATTCCTTGCCACTGTAGGCGATCAACTTTGCTCCACCATGCATTCCCTGCCATGATGTCCTGCCATGTCACCAATGCAAAAGAAGCAGAGTTAGCCAATTCTGCCATGAAACCTCTGAAATCATAAGCCAAAATAAATCTTTCCTGTTCATAAATTGTTTATCTCAGGTATTTTGTCACAGCAATGACAAATTGTCTAACATAGTATCACTGAACAATCAGTGAGTGGCACATGGGCACGACAGAAAGGAGGGCATGTTGCAAGAGTGTATTTAATAAATATATTGTCAAATGGTCCTTATAGTGATTGTCCTGGTGTGCTGTATGAAGGACATTGCAAGGGAAAAGAGAGTGGAAGGACTGGAGGCAGCACAAGCAAAGTTATTAATTGCAAGGACCCTGGACCTGGACCAACCTGTTCCTTTTGGTGTTTGTTTTGTTTTTTGTTTGTTTGTTTAATACTAGGGATTGAAATCAAGGCTTTATACATGTTAGGTAAATGCTTTACCATCAAGTCTCCAGCTCTAGACTAACCATTTAATTCTGATTTTAATCCCTTACTAGCTGTAGTACCTTGAAATACTTACTTAAAAAATAGGAATAATAATGGTACATATAATATTTTAATGGAATTAATTTATGTTTATAAGGAAATTTAAAGCGTTTAGCCTTTAATAAGAATCATGTGAATATGTTTTAAATCCATCAAATAATCAATAGGATAATTAAGATCAAAGTAGTACTGATCATTTAAGCCTCAATGATCTACGTTAAAAAGGAGGTTGGGAGGTATGCTATTGAATGGGGAAGAAAGTGTTTATTACTTTTTGGTTTCTTTGGATCAATAAACTTTGACTTTTCATCCATAAAGTTGATAGCTATATGAGCCTCTAATGTTCTTCCCTTCCAAATACCAGTTTGTGAACTTATTTATATTTTATCACATTTGGGGGAGGCAACTTGATGGGGTGTCTGTTCATCTTGGTCTCTCTCCTCTGACTTTTTCTGTTACAGGGTCTTTATGGAAAGATGTGATCTTTATGGCAAATTGTTTATGAAGAAACTTTATGAGCCGAGAACATTCTAAAATTTCAAAAAGTATTACAAATATCTTTATGACTAAAGGAAAATAATTATATTTATAGTTAATGTAGATATGAAATTACATCGCTACCAAGTTTTCAATGCAATAGGCAAACCAGAAGGTATAACATAAGATAAAGAAGGTTCAAAAAATTAAAGAAATTTTTTCTTCCCCCTAAACCAGGGCACATACAATATGGTTGTCTTTAATGAATTGCAAAACAGCATTGCTTGCAAAAGGATGAATTACAAAAAGGCAGCTTGCCTTCCTGGAGGATGTTTGCAAAGCCAAGCTGAGCTGAATAGCAGCTCCTCTTCCCCCAATGTGGGAACGTCTGTGGGCACAAAGTGCCGACCACGTGCAGAGGCCCTGATAAGCATCTATCAAAAGAAATATTAAATTGCAACTAATTCTAGATAGTTCGAAGTTAAGTTTCAACATGATTTTAATCTGTTAAGTAGATGATAGGTGCTATTTTGATTTACTCCAAAGAAAAATACAAAAATTATAAGGTGGAAGTAAGTCCAAAAATCATTTCTTGGGAGCACCCAACATACCTAGCATTGCAATAAGCTCTCAATTTTGAAAACAAAATGATGGTCATGGAGCTCAAATGTTTACTTTTTAGCATAAAAGTAAATGTTTAAAAATCAACTATTCATAATCTTAAATAATAGCTGTGAAACTCAACATAAAACATATAAACCCTAAAATGCTTTAAAATGTTAGTTTTTGCAGTTTTAATTATGCAGTTTTAATAATTTATTGCTAATTATTTTGAATCAATATACAATAGTAGTACTAACAATAAATATAATATACTAATAAACAGAGAAATAAAAAATGATTCAATGCCATCTTTGTTTTTGGAAAGTGATTATAATTTAAGCCTAATTAAATTTCACTTTCAAAAACCATGATTCCATGGATCAGATTTAGACTCTAATTTTTTAAATGTAATTTTTTAAAGAAAAAACAATTACAAATTATCAACTTGTTTTATGTATTTAAGTTTTCCATATCTCTGTTTACCTGAAAGTGAAAAAAAGTTCTAATTTATCCATATCACTCTCATCAAAACAGTAATTGTCAACATTTTGCATTTTCATGTCTTTTTTACATTGAAAGTAGTATAGAAGTACTTTAATGATTAATTTTAACAGAGATGAGAAAGATTTTTCCCTACCTATCTATAGTTCCTAGATTCCCAATTTTTGGATCTTCATAGTTTTATAACTCAATCAACAGAAAATAGGATTTAATTAATAAATATTTAGTTTTCTGATTTTTTACTATTATAGAAATTCAACAACCAAGATACACTCTGAATGCTAAATTATGAATAAAAATGTCAAATACTTATTCAATATTGTTTGAAAATATTATCTATATAAATTATTTACCCATTTCAGTTGCTTTGATGAGTACTTTTTTTTAGTCTTTCATTTTTATTTCACATTTACATGTATCAATTCATATTCAAACTCAATATAATCTATACAGGCTGTCCATAAGAGTTCATATTGTGAACACCATATGCAACATATTTCAACAAATATTTCACACCAGAAGTGAATTGCAAGCATGTAAAATTTTTGTGAACTGGGCTGTAAAATATCAGAAGCAATACACTCTATCCAAGTTGACAGCTGATATCTGATCTGAAAATAGTGTATTTTCCTTCAAATGTCGGTCTCCTGTCACTTTGCATTGCATTGATATAAACAGCTATACAAGAGGAAAATTACTGTGAAAAATAAAATCTTTCTTTTATAAATAACAATAAAAAAAACAAACAGGAATCAAAACCGTGCCAACATTTTTAATATCTGAAATCCTGCCTCCCTCTGAAGAGTGCGATAACCTGTTTGTAAAGTGTGTTAATCTCCTACCGCTGCTCTAACAAAGAGCCACAAATTTAGTGCTTAAGGCACTAAGCAAAACAGATTTATTATCTTAAAGGTCTGGAGGTCACAAGTCAAAAATGGTTCTCACTGGGCTAATATTAAAGCACTATCAGTGTATTACTTTCTAGAGATTCTAGGGCAGTACAATTGATATAGATAGATAGATAGATGATAGATGATAGATATCAAATATATCTATAGATGATAGATATCATCTATATAGATATAGATAGATCTATAGATGATAGATATCAAATATATCAAATATATTATATATCAAATATATATTTTATATATATATATATGTTTTGGTCTTTGTCCCTGATTTCTGGCATAGAGCTTCTCAAACTTTGGAATTGCCACAGTGGACAGGCTTTTTCTTTAGTGTGCTCATGAGTGACTCTGAGATAACTTTCCTAGATAGCTTCAGGATGGGAGCTGGTCACCAGAAAGAACATGATTTGATTAAGAGTATTGGGACTTTCAGTCCCAACTCCTTGTCTGGGAAGAGACACTGGAGATCGGGTTTAATCATCAGTGGCAAATGATTTAATCAATCACCCCTGTGAAACAAAAGGAGATTCATAAAAACTCCTAAATGATAGGGTTCAGAGAACTTCTGTGTTGGTGAACATGGAGGTGCTGAGAGGGCAGGGTGCCCACAGAGGTCAAGGAAGCTCCATTCAAGTAGCTTCCATCACCATAGTATCCTATGCGTCTTTTCCATTTGGTTACTTTTAAATAACATCCTTTAAAACAAACTGTTAATAATAAAATGTTTAGCTGAATTTTGTGAGTCCTTTTAGTTAATTATCAAACCTGGGAATAAGGTTATCAGGTCATTGGAATACCAAAATTTGTAGCTGGCCAGTAAAACCATGGGTAGCCTGGGTATTCCATTGGCAGCTGACCTGTGAAGCAGGGACAATCTTGTGGGTCTGAGTCCTTAAACTGTAGGGTTCACACTAATCAGGCAGGTGGTGTTGGAATTCATTTGAATAGTTGGACATCCATTGGTGTCAGAGAATTGGAAAATTAATGTTGGATCAGACACCATGCATATGATGTGGAGGGGAAAATTTTTTTCAAGGAAAACCCAGTTTTTTTTACCTTTTCTAGTCTCTAGAGGCTCCTTGCTTCCCTTGATCCATAGCCCCTTCCATCTGCAAGGTCAGTAATAGCTGATAGAGTCTGTATCACACCCTATTCCTTTGACACTGACTCTTTTATCTCCATCCTCCATATTTAAAGAACTCTTGGGATTAATTTGGGTTCCTTGATAATCCAGTGTAATCTTACCTGAAGGGCAACTTTAGCAACCATAAATCCATCTGCAATCTTAATTCCCTTTTGTTATATAAGATAACAATCACAGACGTGGGGGAATTAGGATGTGGATATCTTTGGGGGAGTCATTATTCTGGCTATCACAAATGGGGATATTCAGGAATATGTTCTTTCACAGGAAAAAATAACCTGGTTACATAGCAACCTAGAGAATGTATTGCATAAACGCAAGGAGATTATTCAAATTATTTACTAATGTTAGAATTTTTATATAACCAATGAGTACTTGAATACATGAAAAAGAATAACAGCTAAGTCCTCAGAAGATGTGACTCCCAGTACTTGTTATACTCTGCCCTAATGACTTTGGAAAGCCACATCCACCACTGAGTTTCCTCTTCAATGGGAATGAGAGCATCAGCAACAATTCAAGAACATTTTGAGAGAATGAAATGAAATAATATATGTGAAAATATCCTGGAAGCCAGATAGTGTTATTTTAACATTTTATTATATAGATCAGCAATTGGCTGGATTGCAGCAAATTTATTAAACAGTCATTAGTTATTATGACACACTTCAGTGCTATATAAACTGAGGATCTGTTCCTCAAAAGAAAAATTTCCCCTCTAACCTTCTTTACCCATCCTCCCGGCTCTTACAGTCCCCCTGCCCTCATTACTGTTAAGAGAAACAACCAAAAGCAAGAAAGTTTTGGGAAACAGCAGTGAAAAGAAAGTAAGTAAAAGTCTATGGAGCAGATATTTCAGTTTTTTTCCATTTGGAGAAAAAATGATGAGAATTTAGTAATTGTCTTCAAGAAGGTAAAGTCTTATACCACAAAGAATAGTGACAAAATAAGAAACAAGCTTAAGGACAAGAGATTAGTTTAGGCTTCAGAAATAACTTCCAAAAATGAAAGTCAATAACGGTTAAAATGGGATGCTAAAAGAAGTTTTATGTCTTCCCGCTTTAGAGGTCTTTAGAAGATAGTGGAAGAAAGTTAAATATCTCTGAGTTCATTTTAAAAGTGAAAAAAGTGAGTCTTTACTGAAGTAACATTTTCAATACCAAACTACATTTTGTTCTTTCTCAGAATGATTTTGACTCTTCTGGAATATTATTTTTTCCACATAAAATTGAAAACCTGTTTGTCAATCTCCCTGTAGATAGATGGACTGACTGATAGGCCCCATTTGTTCTGTTTCTCTGACAAACCCTGACTGACAAAATCCAGTCTTAGGAACAATGACACTATGGGTTTTCAGGCATTAATGTTCTGGAGGACATGTGTACATCTCCCTAGGACAGATTTTCTGAGTATGCATATTTTCAATTTATTAAGGGACACACACTGTTTTCAAAAATAGTTTCTTTGCTCAAAATTATGTTTGTGAGATTCATCCATGATGTGAATAAATCACAATTTATTACTTATTTTAAGTAATTCTAATCCCTATTGTGATTTGGTTTAGAATTACTCTGAGTATAAAGATTATGTGTGGGACAAATGAATCTTTTCCATGTTGACTGTTGCGGCACAGCAATATAAAGTTGTTTTCCACTGACTGGGATTCTCTTTAATGTCCTTTGAGAACATTCCTATTTTCCTCTGTGAAGGTTTTGGTACATCTTCAGCACTTTTCCTAAGTGGTATATAGGTTTTATTAGTATTGTGAAAAATATTTTGTTTTTATTTTCCCTAAATACAGTACCCAGAATAAAACAGACATCAAACATGCATGGAAAGTTTAACACATGCATACAGTATAAACTGAAGTGAAGAACAAAAACCAAATAAAACCTGCCAGAAACCCTCCTCCTGTCCCTTCTCAGAATAACTCCTTTGTTAAAATAATCCCTCGAGAAGGGAGGGTTAGAGAGAGCATGATTAGTGGGTATGGGGATGAAGTTAGATAGGAGGAACAACCTCTAGCATTCTATAGCACCTTACAAAAACTATGGCTGACAGCAACTAAATGAATATTTCAAAATAGTTAGTACAGAAGATTTTGAATGTTCCTAAAACACAGAAATGATAAATTTCTGACTTCATAATATGCTGATTACCCTGATCTGATGATTAAACATTGAATTTGTGTATCAAAATATCACATTGACCTCATAAATATGTACAATTGTACTGTGTCAATTAAAATGAAAATAAATTGAAAATAGAGAAACCTCCTCTATATTCAGTGGTAATTATTATCTTGTTGGCATAATCACCTCTGTACTATTTTATTGTATAATTAGATACCTATAAATGGTAGAGTCTAGATTTGCCTGTTTTTGAATTTTACATTCATAGAAAAATATAATCCATTTGTTGTCTTATTTTTTTTTACTCAAAATAATTTTTCTGGGATTCATCCATGATATGTGAATATATCACAAATATTTTTTTCTTACTGTACTCATATGGTGGTCAGTTAGCTGGGCTATCCTAATTATTTAATCAAATACTCATCCAGATATTATTCTGAAGGTGTTTTGTAGATCTGGCTAGCATCTATACTTGGTTGTCTTTTTAGTAGGAAATTATCCTTGACAGTGTTGGTAAGTCCACTGCAATCAGATGGTCAGAGACAGATGATAGCTAGATGATAGATAGATAGATGGATGATAGATCCTATTGGTTCTATTTCTCTAGAGAATCTTGACTTATACAACCCAGTCTTATGGACTTCCATACCTCTGTGTTCTGGAGCACAAATGTACGCCTGCCTAGAATGTATGTCTAGGGTATATTTTCTGAATATACATACTTTCTAATTTATTAGAGGACACACAGTTTTTAAAAATTGTTGCAGTAGTATATGTTGCTTTAAGCAGTGTAGAGAGCTCTTGGCTGCTCCACACTCTTACCGATGTTTAATACTGCCAGTTAATTCCACTTTAACTTGATAAGTGTACAATATGTCATTGTGATTTAATTTGCATTTCCCTGATGAGCAATACTACTGAACCATTGTTCATATCCTCACTATCTATTGGAAATACACTTTTGTCAAAATTTCCTTTTATTTATGGGATTAACTATTTTATTTGAAAAGATTTGATGTATTGATTCTGTTTTTTTTTTCTTAATAACTGTTTTTTCCATGCTGGGGATCAAACCCAGGGCCTTGCTTATACTAACCAAGTGCACTATCACTAAGCTACATCCCCAGCCCTTGCATATTGATTTTTATTCTTTATTTCAAATGTCCTTTTCCATTCTACAGCCTGTTTTTGTGCTGCTTTGCTGTCCTTCATTAAAAATATATTTTTATCACATACAAATTATAAATGTTTTTCTTTTCTTCTGTTGTTATATGTGTTTTGTTTCAGGAAATAATTTCCTACCTTAAGATCTCAAATAAATAATTCTATAATATATGCTAAAATCTTTACAATTTTCTTACCTCATTTAGGTTTTAGCATACTTGTAGTTGATTATTCTATATGTTGTGAGGTATGGGACCAATTTTGTTTTTTTCTAAGTGCTAGTAGTTTGTCCAGTACACTTATCTGAATGACCACATTCTCATTGATCTACCTTGCCGTGTTGTATATCAAAGTCCCACAAGTGTATGCATCTCTTCCTTGATATTTTGTTTAATTTTTTATTCCTTTTTTCTCTTCCTGCTTTAATTCTATGACTAAATGACTAGAACTGTATAATATGTCAGGATAACTTCAGACTAAGTCCTCCTAACTTGATTTTCTTCCAAAGTCTAGTATTAACAATTTTTCATGTTGACTTAAAAATTAACTGTACCAAGTTCCACAATGAAAGCAAAAAAATTGCATTGAATGCACAAATATATTTGGGGAGAATTTATATCTTCTACTATTTTATTCTTATACCTATGAATATGACACAACTCTCTATGTATTTAAGTTTTTAAGCATTTTTAGTGAAAATGTATACTTTTTCATTACAGTCTACACATTTTTTTTTGGATTTATTACTCTGCAATTTTTACTTTTAATGTTATTGTAAATCATATTGTTTTATTTTCTATAGTTATGGTATAGAGAAATAAAATTGAATTTGGCTTCACGATCTCAATAGTTGTAATACTATATAATATTCTCTGATTTTTTGCTTTATTTCTAGTTTCCAAGAGTAGTATAAGAAGTCTTGAATACAATTATAACATTCTACAATTTTTCTTATTATGTCAAAAGTTGTCAAGTTCAAATAAATATACATTATGTGTATATACGTATATATATGTATACACACACATATATATAGTAATCTATTAAAATCAAGTTCAAATAAATATACATTATATGTATATACATATATATATGTATACACACACATATATATAGTAATCTATTCATTTTTATCCTTATTGAAACATTTTTACTAAACTTATATTCTTTTGGTATTTACAATTAAATAAGCATACCCAAGTTTATAATTTTCTAAATAGTTTTTAAAATATAATATATCATTGTCCTTTTCCACAAAAAGTTGTATTGATTTCCCATAAACCCTTCATTTCTCTATATTAGGATAACAAATTTTTGCTTGTTAAAATAGCATTTACAGAATTTTTCTTAAACCATGATGGAAGAAATGAGCAAATACCTAAAGATATTTTATGATTTCCTGACAGTCATGTAGATACTTCTCATCTCTCCTCATGCATTAGAACAGTGAATCAAGATAGAAAGTAGAAATGCTCATACACATTCAATCGCCAAAGGACTCAAAGTACCTGCCCTTTTGATTCTGTCATATTTCTAATATTTTTAAGGAGTTTTAACAGAATAAAGATTGTGGATGCTGGAAGATCAGATCATAGTGGAGTATTATTCGTGCCATCTAGCCAGTCCACTCCCTAGCAGTTTCAGGCATGGTCTACTTTGGTCCTGTGATGCTTTATGGTTTCATTTGTTGGTTGGAAATTTGGAATGGAACACTTGGCACATCAGCTATATGGAGCTATTTTCAATTCATTTAAACTTGTCTACAATAGAATGACAAATTTTTGGTACTGAGATGAATTTTGGAAGCTGTAATTAAGAATTCTTCAGAAATAAATAATTCAAGTTAAAAAAAAATCAATTGTCAAAAGGATATTCTATGATCTGATAATGGCGGCATGAAATTCTGTGACCCAGTAAGGACCACCAACTTGGCTTTCCTATTGGGTTCAACAGTAATGCTGGGAATTGGTTCGGAAAATTACACTTCTTGAATAATTTCCCAAGGATATGCAACCACCTTATCTCTTCTGGAATTCGGCCTCTGATTTCAGTGGTTTCTCATGGGCAGTTGCTACTCGTACTGGGGAATGTAGTTCCTGTTTTAGTTAAGACAAGAGTTCACCTCTCTGTACTTTTACTGGATAAAGTCATGTGTTAATGTTTAACACTTCTTCTAAGGCAGTAATTTGGCTTTACAATATAGGTATAACGTCTGCCATGGTTTGAGGTGCAAAACCAAGCAAACAAAAAGCATAATGACTTTTATGGTTCAAGGTTTATGCAGAAACTTTCACATTTTTCACCAAAATGGAACATTTTATTTTTAAAAAGTAGACATTTAAATAAAAATAATACTTACCAAAAAGAGTTTACCTTCTCTACCATCTGCCAGACTTACCTCAGAGCAATTGAACAGTGACATATCTGGACTGCCAAGATGGGGCCCCAAAACTGATAGGATGGTATGGACAAAACTCCAGAACTTCTTGGCTAAATTCTCTCAGGGGGTTATAGTCTGACTCCACCTTTGCATTTCTTTACTTTTATGATTCATTTATTGTTACATTTCATTAAAAACCTGCCCAAATAATTGTTTTCTCTTCATCATGCTATTGGTCTCAATTTACCTGAGTTTACCTGTATAAATATTTAAAAAAAATAAAAATAGTTAAAATTAAATATTGAAATAGTTAATATGAAACATATTATCTTTTCATATTCTTTGTTACTACTATATATGTGTATAGAGTCATCACTTGGTATCTGCAAAAGACTGATTTCAGGACCAAAATCTGATGATATACAAGTTTTTTGTATGAAATGGCATATATTTGATTATAACCTACACACAGCCTTCTGAATACTTCAAATCATCTTTACTTATAATACCTGATACAATATAAATTCTATGTAAATAGCTTCTATGGTATATAGTTTAGAAAATAATGATAAGAAAAACATGTCTGTATGTGCTCAGAACAGATGTAATTGTTTTCCAAATATTTTCCATCTGCAGATATATCACCTAGAGATAAAGAAGGCTAACTGAGTAATGATTCATTAATTAAACTAAATAGTTTACCTTATGTTATCAATGTTTTATATTCATCTTCCCTTATTGCTTCTATAAAAATCATAAAATCTGCTGGGCACTGTGGCATACTCTTATAATCCCAGCAGATCTAGAGACTGAGGCAAGAGGACTGCAAGTTTAAAGTCAGCCTCAGAAACTTAGTGAGGCCCTCAGTAATTTAGAGAGACCCTGTCCCCCCAAAAAACATCCAAAAGGGCTAGGGATATAGTTCTGTGGTTCCTGAGTTCAATCCCTGGTACAAAAAATTATAAAATCTTTACAATGATATAATCTCATTATAATAATTCTCTTAGTGTAAGTCCAATGGTATATTTTCATTTTTTGTATCATTGTTATATATTTTATTCTTACATATGTCATTTGTTTCACAAGATATTACTATTATTCTTATTTTAAACTATCAATATTGTTGGAATCTAACTATATATTTACATTGCCTGAGATTTTGTTTCCTTCATGCTTAGATCTTTTGAACTTTTATTCCAGGTTGGTTCACAAACTGAAAAATAATTCATAGAAGAGATGGGTCATTAGTTTCAGTTTTGGAAAACAAACAAATAGGCATTTGCATAGGCTTTGTTCTGCTTGAGCATGTATATATGAGCTCACATGTGTGTGTCAATTCATAAATAGTACAGATATTTCTCATTTGTTGATTTTTAAGTTGGGACCTTGATTTTAAGTTGATGTTGAAGGAAGGCCCAGATCAAATTTCTTGTGCAAGATAAAGGGCTACCAACTCCAATCCCTGTACCTATGACAAAATAACTGCACTTACACAAAGTTTGAAAATAACCATGTGGGTTTATTATGTTCCTTAGCTCTTATTTTAAATCATCTGAAAGCAATTATGAGAACAGAATACAGATATACAAACGCCATCACTAGAGGAAATAGGTCTAGCAGAAACCCTGAACTGTAAAATCAACAAAGGGTTTGTCAAAGCCATGGGGAACAAGATATAGGGGCAAGTGAGAAGACATCCTCAGCCCCAAACCCAGAAGAGGTGAGAATGTAGACTCAGTGTGAGTGCCCCCTGTAATGCTGAACACAAACTACTTGCTCGACACAGAATAAAGGAGGTAAAACCGACGACACTAGGAAAGGCTTTTCTAGATCCATTTTAGTCTGATAAGGAGGGAATCAGGGCTTCCAATACAATGGCATTTTCTGGAAACAGATAATTTGTGTGACCTGGGAAGAGAAGAAGACTTTGTAATGTGCACAGTTCTATGCTTTGTATCTCTGTTGGATTGGGAAAAGGAAAAGTTTAAAATTTACATCCCAGCCTCCTGCATCTTTTGGAAAATTGCCGCTAGCCTGGAACATAGCTGTGCACTTTTCCCCAGAGAACACTCTAAATAGGTGGGCCAGAAATAACCCTTCTCCTTCAAAGATGAGAAATCAAAACTAAACCAGCACAGGGCTTACTCCAATGAGTTGGGAAACTAGATAGCAACCTCCAAAAATCGTCATAAAGAAGAAAATTGTGAATTAATGTTTCTCTTTGAATTTCAGAAAACAAAAACAAAACAGATTTTTTAAAAAGTGTTTTAACAAGTCAGCTGCTTCTATAAAGTAAAAGAATAAACAAAATTTATAATATCTCAAAGAATAAATAGCAGGAGATAAGAGCTGAAGATGAAATACCAGCTGGGAGAAGTCAGAAAATATGTGGCAGGAAAATTTTCAAAACAAATATAAAATATATTCAAAAATCACTCTAGAATGCATAGTTAGGCCTATAGAATAGGAATGGGAAATCCTAGAAAAGCAAGAAGGAAATGAAAAAAAAATTTCAGTGAACTAGAAAAACAAAAGTAGAAATAATCAGTGTGCACATGGACTTAAAAACAAGACAAACTAATCTTAAAGCATAAAATTAAAGAATATGGTCTTCAAATTTAAGAGGTTTTTAATTTTTTTGGAGTGGGGGTACTGGGAATTAAACCCAGGGTCTTACACACACTCAGCACACACTCTACCCTAAGCTAATACCCCTATTCAAGAAAAAAAAAAAAAGAAAAAGCTTTTTGTAGGAAAAATTTAAAATTAAATTTGAACATTTAGGCCAAAGGAATCAGTCACTTACAAGAAGAAAGTGTATATAAGAAATAGAACATGGAAATAGAGCAGAGTAAGAGTTACACAATCTTCATGAAAGGAATGACCAAAGTATTTTATGCCAAATGAAACTGTAATGCAAATATAAAAGCCCTTTGCAGTTGTAAATATTTATTAACTTCTGAAATATGATTTCATGCTCTTTCTTTGGAGAATCTGCTAGAGGACAACCATCAGCCAAACTAAAGATAACTCAATAACTATAGGAGTAGGCTGCGCAGGGAGTATGGCACTACCTAAATTCATAAGGAAGACTAAAACAAAAGGGGATGATTATGGTGACAAAACAGAACATACTTATGTCAAATTCTGACTTGCAAGAAAAGATCCAATTAAAAATAGAGATGAGGGAAAATGGAAAAGAAGATGGCAGGCAGTATATGTATAATAATTTTCTCATTTTAATAGCAGCAGGTCAAAAGATATGAGGTAGAATGGACAAATCAAGTATCAGTCTTAATTATATTTAGCAATAGAATTGTGACACTAAGAAAAAATTTGAAATCAAATTTAATGGCTCATGGGTCTTAGAAGCCACCAAATTTGTGGTTATTTGTTATAGTAATGACTTTAGGAAACTTTATACCAAATCTGAAACTTTTAGATAGGAAACTTACACAGTTTTTTATTTTTAAATAAAAGTAGAATATTGTTTTGGCTACCAAGAAAATCTGAGCAAATAATAATCTCAAGAAATTAAATAAATATATCTTTTACATGTAACAGGATGCCAAACCCTACTAATAAGAGTAATATAAATTAAACGATGCTAACATATAATTTTGCATCTTTGTTAATTCCATTTTATCTTCCATCCATTCCCTTTCTCTTGTCTACAAATTTCTATGTGCCAGGAAAATGACTGCTCACATACATCACCTGGGCTTCCTTGCCAGATGGCTTCATATGATTTCAGTCAATAGAAGGTACGGACAGATTGGAATTTGACTGAGTTAGGGCATTGATCTCCTTCTCCAATTGATTCTGTAGCAAAGGTACCCCTCTAAGATTAAACATCAGAAAGGTGATCCTTTCTTCAAGACTCCCACTTTAAAGGGGTTCCTAGAACCATGTCTTCTGAAATAATATGCACCTTGGAAACAATCTCTACTGAAATGCAGAGATGAAGAGTGAGAAACTAGAACAGACCACTCAAGTCTCAGACTGACCACTGAAGGATCCACACATTGAAAATATCCAAACAGAACTGCATATTGAATATGGAGCTGAGTTAGATGCTACTACCTACAGGAAGATTACAACAAACTTGTAAACAGAAATCAACCAGGTTAATTGCCTGCTAAAGAATGCATTAACTATTTCAATATAGAATTTAATCAAGACCTCCACTCAGCATTATATTAAAATACTCAGGATAGGATGTCAGCAAATAGCAGAGTAGATAGTTTCAATGACCTTTCTACAGAAATATTGAAAAACAAGCAGAAACTTTCAGAACAAACTTTGTCAAGGGATTATAGTAACCCATGAATGCTGAATCAAAACACCAAGTGGTAATTTAAAAATGATAGAGAAGATCTGTGACAGTTTGCCAACTCTTTCTCCTCCTTGGTTCTGTGGTGGTCTTGAAGATGGCAGCTGACTTCCCTGTGTAGGGCCCTGCTTCCTGGTTGTGGAGGGAACATAACAGACCTTATTCACCAATTATCATGTAGTCTATCTTATCCTGTGTAAGAACTACCTGAAGGACTGACTAAGGTGCTTTCTCTGTTTCACCTGACTTAACACTGGACCAGGGCATTTAAGTAGCAGTTATTACTCAAAATGATTGGAAGTTGAATACAAACCTGTAGCCACCTGGGGCAAAAGGTTATGCTTGAGACTAGCTAAAGATGAGAGGGAAAGCTAGGGAGAAAGGTGTGTAGGAAAGCTAAGGCATCCAAAAGTACCCTTGTATATTGGAAAATGTACAAGACCTTGCACGTGGACAGAGCAATATGCACGTGCAGATAGACCTGAGAGGGGCTTTTTTCCCCTCTGCAAAAAAAAAAAAAAAAAAAAGTGAAGACTACGATGAAAGTAGAAATATTTGAGATAAGTGGTAAATCCAGTTCAGAGGCAATCTGCGAAGATTGGAAGAAGCTTGATTTTTGTTTTTGTTTTGTTTTGATTTTGTTTTTAAGCTTCTAGCATTCAAGAAAACTTCTGTCAAAACACTAGCTGACAACAAGTGAAAGGAAAAACTAATTTAGTGACCATACACTGCTGGGAAAAGAGTCTTTGAAAAGCAGTTCAGAAATGTAGCTAAACAGATGACTGCAAGCTTTGAATAATCAAAAACAGCAAACCCTGGGGAGTGGGGAGAATCAAATTTCCAAGTACCAGATTATTTTATTCCAATTTCTAGTCTTCAACAATAACAAAATAAGTATACCAAAATAAAAACAAAAACAAACAAAAAAACTCCAGGAAGACTGCATTCAAAGATAGTTTACAGTCATTAAGACAATACACTTTTGAATGGGATTATTAAATAGAAAAATATAACAAAATAGAAGAATCCAAAAATAGATATATTAAAATACCATAAAATAATTTTTTTACAAAGATAAAAGGCTTATAAAATGATAGTGCTTTCAACAAACATGATTGAAACAAGTGAGTACATATAAGCAAAAAATAAACACCTAACCTGAACACTTCAAATAATTACACAAAAGTTAACTCAAGATAAATCATAGAATTGAATGTGAAATACAAAATAATAAATATTTTTTTAAGAAACCAAACCAAAAACCCCAACAACAAGAACATTTTTTTTTTTTACTTGAGTTCAGACAGTTCTTAGAAATGATGTTTTACTGGAAATCCATATGTAGTAAAATGCAATTGAATCTCTCTCTCTCAACCCTGCACAAAACTCAATTCAAAGTGGATCAAGGACCTAGGCATTAGACTAGAGATCCTATACCTAATAGAAGAAAAAGTAGGCCCAATTCTCTATCGTATAGGCTTAGGACTAACTTCCTCAATAAGGGCTCTTAAAGCCCAAGAAGTAAAATCAAGAATCAATAAATGGGATGGAATCAAACTAAAAGGCAAAAGAAACAATCAATAACATAACCAGAGAGCCTACAGAATGGGAGAAAATCTTTACCACTAGCACCTCCACTAAAGCATTAATCTCAAGGTTATACAAACTACTCAAAAAGCTTAACACCAAAACAACAACAACAGCAACAACAAAAATCAATAAATTGGCTAAGGAACTGTACAGGCACTTCACAGAAGAAATATGAATGGTTAAAAAATTATGAAAAAATGTGCAACATCTCTAGCAATTAGAGAAATGCAAATCAAAATTACACTGAGATCCCATCTCACCATAATCATTATGACAATTATCCAGAATACAAGTAACAATAAATGTTGGTGAGGACTGCAATTTGGTACAACCACTATGGAAAGCAGTATGGAGATGCCTTAGAATGGACCCACAATTTGACTCAATTATCCCACTCGGTTTATACCCAAAGAACTTTAAATGAGCACAGTACAGTGAAGCAGCCACTTCAATGTTTAAAGCAGCTCAATTAATAATAATGAAGCTATGGAACCAACCTAGGAGCCCTATAACAGATGAATGGATAAAGAAAATGTGGTATATATACGCAATGGAATACTGCTCAGCCATACAGAGGAATGAAATTATGGCATTTGCCAGTAAATAGATGGAACTGGAGACTATCATGCTAAGTGAGGTAAGCCTGACCTCAAAAAACTAAAGGCAGATTGTTCTCCCTAATATGTGAATGCCAACCCACAATAAGGTATGGGAAGATTAGAAGTTCCTTGGACTAGACAAAGGGGAAAGAAGGGAAGAGAAAAGGGATAAGAATGGAAAAGAGGGAATGAATCAGACATATCTTTCCTGTCCTTATATATGAATACACAATCAATGTAACTCCACATCATATACAACCACAATAATGGGACCCTAGTTGGAACAAGTTATACTTATTCAATATGTGTATTATATGCCAAATACATTCTACTGTCATGTATATCTGGAAAAAAACAAATAAATTTAAAAAAAACAGAAATAATGTTTTACCTCCATCAAAATTAAGCAATTTTGATCTGGGGAAGATACTGACAAACCAGTGAAAAGGCAAACACAATGACAGAAAATCTTTGACAAAGGGTCCTGAATCCAAAATACATAAAAATCTCTCAAAATTTAAAGAAAACCAACATAGCAATTAAAAACTGGGCAAAAGTCTAAAATATTTGTTTGACCAAAAGAGATACACGGAAGGCAAATAGGCCCATTATAGAATACTCAAGACTATTAGCCTTTAGCATTATTAATTAGAATCACATTCTTACCAATCACAGACAACCTTACCAATGACTAAAACAATAATATTTTGAAAATTGAACATATTAGTGAGGACGTGGACCAACTGAAACTCTCATACATCTGCAGTGGAAATGCAAGAGTGTGGATGCTTCTGAATAGTTTAGCAGTTTCTTATAAAAATAAGCACACACCAGAGGATTTGAAATTCTATTCAATCATTTTCCCCAGAGAAATGAAAACATCACACAAAAAATCTTTATACAAATATGTATATCATTTTCATTCATTATCAGACCACATATTCCTCAGTGAATCTCTGGATAAACAAGTGGACACAGCCACTCTAAGTAACAATACTCATATGCATATGTGAAAAGTCAACAAGCTCTCAATACAATCAACATCTTGGGTAAATCTCAGAGTCATTTTACTGAGTGATGGATGCCTATCTCAAAAATTTACATACTGTGTAGTTCCATTTATATCATATTCTTGAAAAACAAAACTGTAGGGATAGAAAACATAGATCACTGGTTCCCAATGGTGTTGGGAATGATGTTAGTATAAAGGAATACTATGATAGATTCTGTGTGTGTGTATGTGTGTGAATGGAACTGTTCTAATTATGTTGCTGGGACATAAATCTGCACTTGTTTTAAAATTCATAAAAGAATCATATTAAAAATCTTTTTTCTTAGTTTAATTAAAATATAATAAAATTGATAATTCACAGTCTGAAGCACAAATGATTAACAGTATATTTTGGGAATTGTAATGCATGCAGAAATGCTGTATGCTATAATAATAAAAAATGAATGGGTCTGGTGCAGGATGTTGATGGGGGTTGTGGGTATGTGGGGAGAGGAAGTATATGGGAACTGTCTGTACTTCCTGTTTGGTTTTGCTATACTTCTAAAACTGATCTAAGTACGTTTTTTATAGTTCACTAAAATGCTAAACTCTTATTTGAAAAATGAATGGGTAAGAGAAATTGGAAGTTTGCTGTTCATACTATATGTAAAATGGCACAATACTTTTGAAGTGATAAGTCAAAGATATACATTAAGAAATTTTAAGCAGCCATGAATACTTTTTCTAAAAAATTTAGCTAATACTCCAAAAGTAAAGACTGAATGAAATCATAAAACATATATGATTTCTCTAAGATAAGGTAGGAAAACAAAAGAAGAAATAATAAGTGATTAGATGAACAGAAAACAGATGATAGATTTAAATGCAGCTCCATCAGTAATTATATTAAATATAAATGTTTCTAAGATTTTAGTAAAAATAAAGACATTTCAGATTGGATATAAGAGTAAAAGTACTAAATTCTGTCCACAAGAAATCCACTTTCAAACTAAGGAAAAGCCGGGCTTGGGAGGCTGAGGCAGGAGGATCACAAGTTCAAAGCCAGGCTCAGCATCTTATGGAGACACTAAGCAACTCAGCAAGACCCTGTCTCCAAATAAAATATAAAAAAGATCTGGGGATGCGGGTCAGTGGTTAAGCATCCCTGGGTTCAATCCCTGGTACAAACAAAGCAAAACAAAACAAACAAAACTAAGGAAAAATATAGATTAAATTTAAGTGGCTGGAATGCTAGTAGAATGAATTGGACATTATTATCTTATGTGCATATATGATTACAGGACAAGTTTAACTCTACATCATGTACAGCCAGAAGAATGAGAAGTTATACTCCATCTATGCATGATGTGTCAAAATGCATTCTACTTTTGTGTATAAAAAAATAGAAGACAATGTTTTTAATTTCAAAAAAAAATTTAAAAAAATAAAATTAAGTGGTTGGAAAAAGATGCATCATGCAAGAACTAAACAAAACAAAGCCAAATTGGCATGTCAGACAAAGTATACTTCAGAACAAGAAAATTACCAGAGATATAGATGTTTATAATGAAAAAGAATGTGGATTCAAATTAATCAAAAGAAACCATAAATAAAAAATACCAGGAAGAACACAGAAAACCTGAATAATATTACTGACCAATTGTCCTCTTGATAATTTATAGATCTATTTAAGCATAACACATATTCTTTCCAGGGACAACATCCAACAGTCACCAATATGGAAAATAAATTTCAACACAATTAAAATTGCAGAAAATACATTGTCTTATCACTTAACATGAAATGTCTGGAAAATTCCCAAATATGTGAAAATTCAGAAGCAAAAATTACAAGAAAAATTCCAAGTACATGAAAATTAAGAAAGACAAGAACCACAATGTAAATTAAAATATATTGTTAACTCAACAAAAGTGAAAATCCAACAAAATTTTTAAAGTTTATCTGAAAATGATTACAACAAAATATATGGTAGTACTGCTTACATTAGAAAAGTAGAATATTCTCAAATAAATTATTTATGCATCCATTTTTTAAAAGCTAAAGGAATTAAACACAAAACAAGAGGATAACAGGAAATAAGTAAAAAAGGTTAAATAGGAAACAAAACTAACAGATAAAAATCAAAGAAATAAAAAGCTGATTCTTGGAAAAGACAATAAAATTCATAATGCTTCTACAAGAAAGAGGACATTATCTCAGAGCCTCAAGTTGTAAAAAGCAAAATAAGGTAATAATATCCAACAAATTGAACACTTTCAAGGGAAGGAACACATTTCTTGAAATACGCCAAGCACCAATCTGTTCAAGATGAAATAAACAACCTGAATTGCCCAATATCCATCAAAGAAACTGAAATCATTGTTGAAATAGTGTAACATTTAAACACAGATGACTTCATATATAAATTCTGTCAATTGTCCAAGAAAAAAATATGCCTGTTCTATAAATTTCTTCCAGAAATAAAAAGGAGTGTGACCAAAGTTATTATTTCAAACTAGCATTACCTAGACACTCAAATAGCAAAGAGCTATAAACAAAGAAACCATAGACACTTCCCTCATGAATACAGTGGTAAATATCCTTTTCTATATATTAACATATTCAATTTATTTCTATACATAATTTTCATAAGTTGAAAAAGTTCCGATTTCTTCTCAGTTTGTAACATTTTTATTACTAATAATGGTTAAATTTTATAAAAACACAATTTTATGCTTTAATTGAGATAACAATATGACTTTTTTTTTTTTACACTGTCAATCCAGTGAATTAGAATGATTGAATTTCTTTTATTTTTAGTGGAGGCAACTTTGCCTTTCTGAGACTCTACTGGGTTATGATGTACTATAAAAAAATACAGGAAAAACATTCGATACAGTTTCAATTCATTACAATTATAAATTCTGAGAATTTCCCCTATCTGGAAAAAAAAAAAAAGACTCTTTGAAATCTGTAGAGTTACCATAACAATGTTGAAAGACTGAGTTCTTTCTCGCTAAGTCATACAACAAGAGTATCTGACCTCAATAATTCCATTCAACATTGTTGGATATCATAGCCAGTGAATGATAAATAAATAAATAAATAAATAAATAAATAAATAAAAGCTATATGGATTGAAAAGGAGAAATATGACTGTTTTTATTCATGGATGACATGATTGTTTATATACACCCTCTCAGGGAGTCTACAAAACAATTACCAGAAATCGTAAGTGAACTTAGTAAACTCATAGGGTGTGAGGGCAATCTGCAAAAATAAATTGTATTTTTACCTTAACAATGGTTAATTGGCAATAAAACTTTAAATAATAATGCCATTTTAACAGCATCATAAAAGAAAAATATTTTGGAATCAATATAATGAAATATGTGAAATAGACTTTTGGTAGAAATTTCCCTCTAAATTGCATGTCTAAATGTAAAGGGCTTAAAATAGTTTCAAAAAAATTCTAAAAGAAGGATAAATTTGAAAGTCACATCCTGATTTCACAATAGGATGTCACTAACCAATAACTACAGTGGGTAAAATTAAAAAGAGCAAACATCCAAGTGCTGATAAATACACAAAACAATTTAAAATCACTATATTGCTGGTAGGAATGCAAAATGTGATGGCAATGTTTCTTATATGGTTAATTATACACTTACTGCATAACCCACTAATCCCTCTCTGAAGTATTTAGCCCAGATAAATGAAAACATTTATCTACACAATGGCCAGTATATGAATGTTTCTTGCAGTTTTATTCTTTTTTTTTTTTACGCGAAACTAGAACCGGGGATTGAACTCAGGGACACTCGGCCACTGAGCCACATCCCCAGCCCTATTTTGTATTTTATTTAGAGACAGGGTCTCACTGAGTTGCTTAGGGCCTCGCTAAGTTGCTGAGGCTGGCTTTGAACTTGAGATCCTCCTGACTCAGCCTCCCAAGTCGCTTGGATTACAGGCGTGCGCCACCATGCCCGGCTAGTTTTATTCATAATAGTCAAAATCTAAGGGAAAAGAAATGCCCAGGAACCTGTGAGTGGATGGAAAAGTGTAGTATACCACTGCTCAGCAAGAAATAGACTGAACCTTTGACACATGCAACAAGGAGAAATCATCAAAACTTTGTACAAAGTGAAAGATGCTTGTTAACAAAAAGCTCTGTACTCAATGAGTCAATTTATTTGACATTCTGGCAATTCCACTGTATTAGTCAGCTTCCAGTCACTATAATGCAATGTCTGAGGTGATCAACTTATGAAGAGGAAAAGTTTGTAGAGAAAAACTGACTCAGTTTTTAAGGTTCTAGTTCATGATTACTTGGCCCAGTTACTGTGGGTTTTTGGTGAGGTAGCACATCATGACAGGAGCACACGGAGGGGCAAAATTGCTTACAACAGCAGTCAGAGAGCAAAGAGCAAGGAGGGGGCCCAGGATTCCACAATCCCCTTTGAGGTCTGGTAATTTAAAGACCTTCCATTAAGCCCCATCTCTTCAATTTCTACCAATTCCCAATAATGCCACCTTGGATGCCAAGCCTTTTAAGCATGGACCTTTGGGACACATTAGGTTCCAAACTATAGCACCCATTCTAGAGGGGAAAATGGCAGATCACTCATTGTCCAAGCCTTAGGGCTCAAGGGAAGGCCTGCACTACAAAGAGATGTGAAGAGATTTTTGAAGTGCTGGAGATGTTCTAAATCCTTTTATTTTGTTTTAATCTGTTTTAATTTTTTCTAAGTAGTTGTACATGCCAGTAGAATGTATTTATGCATTTTGATAGATCATACATAAATTGAATGTAATTTTTCTCATTTTTCTGATTGTACATATGGTAGGATCACATCAGTCATGCAGTCGTATATGTACATGAGGTAATAATGTCTGTTTCATTTTATTATCCTTCCTAACACTGAGATGGCTACTAATCAAAGCATATATTTTTAAGGGTTGTAGCTTTCTATGCAAATTAAATTTCAGTAACTTGACTTAGAAAAAGAAAGTATAAAAAATGCTAAACTGCTATAAAAAATAAAAAGAAATAGTACTCTTAGTAATATATAAAATGCATGATCATAGAAATTTTTAAAACATCAGACTAGATAATAATGAAAATGGTAATGTAATCGAATATTTATATACAACTAATCCAACAAATTATTTCAAAAAACAGAGTCAGCACAAAGATGACTATTATGTGATAAAATTTTAGAAAGAATAGCAGTAAAATGTCTAAGGCAAACATAATAGATATTGAGAAGAACAAAAAAGGAGACAGGAGGGAAGCATTAACACAGAAGTATGGTGAATATTAAATTTTTCAAATCAAGAGGTGCATCAAGTACTTGTCAAAATCTGTTCAACATCTTGCTGAAAGTTTTAGCTAGAGCAATAAGGTAAGAAAAGAAATACCTGCCCTATAGATTGGGAAAAGAGAAATAAGTCTGTCCCTCTTTGTAGACAACTTGGTTGTCCATGCAGAAAACCCAAATAAATCCACAAAAGAAACCTTTCCTGAACGAAGAGACAGGCAAAAGCTCATAAAACGATACCTATATATACAAAGAAAAAAAAGTGAAATTTGATTTCATCAAAATTTAAATGCTTTTTCTTTGCTAAAGATACTATTAAAAGAATCAGAATCCAACCCACCCACAGAGTAGAAGAAAATATGTGCAAATCATATATTCAACCAAGAACATACATACAGAATAATTTTTTTAAAAAGTTCTTAAATCTCAACAATAAGAAAGCAGAAAATCTCCTTAGAAAATCTGAATACACACTTCATCAAAAAAGCTGTTCAGAAGGGAAAACAATCACATGAAAAGATGATAAATATTGTTAGCTGTTAGGGAAATGAAAATCAAAACCACAAAGAGATAGCACTATACACTTACTGTAATAGGTACAAAATAACAAAATCTGATAATACCAAATGATGACAAAGATACATTATAATTAGAAACTCTTATTCCTTGCTGGTGGACATGCAACTGGTACAGATAAACTGAGACATATTCTGTGTAAAAAATAGTTTGGCAGTTTTATTGCAGAGTTACCATACACTTAATGATAGAATAGAAAGATTCCATTCCCAGGCATTTACGTTTGAGAAATAAAAGTTTATTTTCATACCTAATCTTGTATATGAATATTTACACCATCACTGTTCACAATCACAAAGACATAGAAATAACTGGAATTCACTCCAGTGGGTGCGTGGATATAATGTGGCACATTAATACAATGAAATACAACTTAGCAGTGAAATGGAATGGGCTATTGATACATACGTATATCAACATTGGCACATCTTAAATGCATTAAGCTAACTGAAAGAGTCCCATCTGGAAATTTTGCTTATTGCATTGATTCCATTTATAGACCATTCTGGCAATGGGGGGAACGAAAGAAGTGGTTTCCAGAGTAAGGAGTGGAGGAGGGTTCATATCCATGGAGTTTTATGTGGTGATGGAACTTTCTGGTACTGTTTTTGGAAGTGCTTATACAAATCCATGTATGTGTTTAAAATCATACAATTATGCACCCAAATAGTGACTTTTATTATTTTCACACTATATTAATGACATGTAAACTAAAGGAAACATAATTATCAAAAGCTGTCCCCAATATCATATTATTTTTTCTCTCTCTTTTTTTTTTTTTTTTTTGTATCACAGATTGAATCTGGGGGCCCTTAACCACTGAGCCACATCCCAGCCCTATTTATATTTTATTTTGAGGCAGGGTCTTTCTAAGTTACTTAGAGGCTAAGTCACTGAGTTGCTAAGGCTGACTTTGAACTTGTAATCCTCCTGCATCAACCTCCTGAATCACTGTGCTCCACTGTATCTGGCCACAATACCATATTAACAAAACTTAGATTCTTTCTATGTGTTATTAAAAATTGTGTCACAGAGAGGTAGATCCCAAATCTAATCATTTCAACTAAGTTGAAAGGCCATTAAAATGCAAAAAGGAAGACACAATTTAGTTTTAAAATCCTGAAAGTAAACTATCTTGGGTAAAAATCAGAGAGAGTAAAATACACATGTAAAGACATTTGTGGTGTCAATTCATATAGCAGGAATATTTTAAAGATGTAGTCACTTCTCTATGATATGACAGGAGACTTTTATAGATGCACTCCTGATACTATTACAGAGTGACATTCTATTTTTGTTTGTTTCTTGCTTTTAGTACCTATGAATTGCAATGGTAGATCTGTCAAGCAGATGATAAGATAGATTTTTATCTAGCACACCTTTGCAAAGAATGTAATTTTTTCTTCACATGCGATCTTAGACTGTGTATCTTTTTGATTTACAGTAGAGAGCTTTGTGGCAGGCTGAATTAAAGCAACTCTACTCACAATCTGCTCAGATTGGAAATATGTCAAGAAGAGAGCCTTTGGTGGGTTACTGACAATTTGCCAAATTTGCTCCAAGTTGACAAGTAATGGCTAGCTTTCTTGCATGGTTCTCTTAGAGCTGTGCATAGTGTGATAGGGCTATTCTCTCAAACACACTCACATGTAAGGGTATAAAACTCACTTATTCAGTTAACCCCTGTGCTTTGTGTAAATCAGTGGTTACCAGTGTATGATTCGTGGATCTTTAGTGGGAGGGATATTGCAAAAAGAGTTCAGAAAGTGCTTGTGTACAGAAATCTGTTTCTGATGACTTCATTCAAATGTGTTTGACTAATATGACAAATACTTATAAAGTAAAAAATATCTTAAATATTACTTGATTCATAATTATTTTTATTATATATTTTCCATAATGATGAATACTAAAATTGCAATTATATGATTGTGCAAGTAAAATAAAAGTTTTCTTCTCAAGGAGTTTGCTGCGTTTAATAAGTTCAGAATCACAAAAGTAGGTGTTATAAATCAGGACAAGCATGATTACCTTATTTCAACTTATTGCTATTTTTGTAACATGAGAAATATATCATCTTTGAAGAAGGAAGTTCATGTTAGTGTTGATATACTTAAAATGTTTTAAAAGATCTATACTGAAATTTTATAGGATCACACTTTCAAAACACTACTTAACCAAAACAGGGCAAACCATATACATCAGAAACCAGGGTCAGCCCAGCAAAGTAAGTTATTCTAGTATTGAACACAGGGAGAAGGTGGCCCTTACAGAGGATGTGGACACCACCATATCAAAGAACTTCCCCCTCCAGGTCCCAAGAGTTTCTTTACTCTTGCTTCATTCTCTCTCAATAACGTTTTTTTTTGTGTGCCAATTACCAAATTAGAAATGTGTTTCCTATTTTGAAGCATGTTTCAGGTGTGTTTTCCATGACTTGCTTGAATCAGTGAGACTCACTGCAGCTGATTAGGAAATCATTCTATGGACATTTTACATTTTTCAGAGTCAAATTGATGTGACTCGAATCCAACAATTGATCACATTATCATCAGGCTGACTGCTCTGAGCTGATCCCCATCTGGCTAGTCTTTCTGACCATAATAAACAAGCAACTTGTGGGCAGCTCTTCTCATCTGTTGGACATAGTGCTCACCAGAGTGTTACAAGTAACACCTTCTTTTCTCTAACTCATTGGTACAAAAATCAATGGTTGGGATGACAGAATATCATCATAAAAAAACCAGAAATGCTCTATTAAAAAGGTAATTTGAATGAGAAAATCAGTGTGTTTACGTTTTCTTAGTTGCACTGATTTATTATAAAGAAAGAGAGATTTTATCAAGAGTATTCAGGGCTTCATGTCCTAGCAGACTGAGTGTCCCTCTGGGTTATCGTAGGCCTGAAGAGCCACAGGACATCTTCAGGATGTGACACTGACTTCAGTGTCAATACAGTATTGGGGAGTGCTGCAGCCTATGGGACACCATGCAATAAAATAAAACCACCCAAACCCCCATCCAGTTCTACTAATTGTAAGAATGGGCTTCAAATTTTATATGAAATAACCACATATGTAACTGCAGGTGAATTCATCCCAATGTGGGGCTCAGCACATCACAAAACACATCAGTGAGCTGGATCTGCCTCAGGGACCATGGCATTTAACAGCTAGCTAAGCTAAGGCTTAAGAGTGGATTGAGCTCGATATTCTGAGAGAGGGAGATGATGGGGGCAGCATGGCTTTTAAAAGATGAAAGAAAGAAAACTGTTTCCCTAAGGGTGAGAAGAATGGGGTACTCAATATTCCCAGGTGTAAGAAAGCTAATTCCCTCTGAAATACAGGGACTGAAGTAAAATGCCTTTTATGGGCACATTGTAGCATGTTCCTCCTTCAGGAGTCTATGTGTTTTGGTGACAATGAAAGTCACCAAAGCTTGGCAGTGATCTTAAGGTGGTAGTGACAAAGAATGTCCAATGTAGCCCATCACAGACTGGGAAAAAGGTTCCCTTTTCATTTTTTCCAGCTCTTGTATGATGCGGTTGAGGAGGGGGAAATTCTAATAATGACTTACCCTGAAATTCTCACAATCCCAAGTCAGATTGAATTAAATCAGGACTCTGTAGAAGAAATATGACCTATCTTGCCCACAAACTATTGTTAAAGAAGGAAAAACATGTAGATTGACCATAACATGAGAAATGTTAGCTCAAGCTAAGAAGAGAATGTATCATAATTCTCAAAAAGAATTAAAGTCCAAAGGGCTTATTTCTTACTTCCCTCAAACTGAAAATCTCTGGATCACATGTCACAGAACTTGACCACTGGAACCCATTTGGTCAGTCTCTACAATATTTTACCCATATAATGTTTACAATCACAAGAATTATAATTAGCAGCCTGAAAGTGAATCCAGCCTGGCCACTTTGATACTTGTGATGTGAGGCAAGTTGTTTAGCTTCTGCCATGCGAGGCTAATGGTAGTACCAAGTGTACTCAGTACTGTGCAGATGGACTAAATGCTTGAAGCAGGATCTGGCATTACAGCACAGACCAAGCATTCAGTAAAGTTAATATTCTGAAGGCCATTATTACTCATTCCATCACCACAAATCAGGCTTTAAGCCTTTATCAACTAAGCAATTAAAATTAAGAATTCTAACTATTCCCTCCTTCTATTCCAATTCTTTGGTATTTCTTCCTTATATCAAGCTAGAGAAATACCCCCCAAATGTAGTTTCTTTTTCTTTCTTTCATTTTTTTTCCCCCAGTGCTGAAGATTGGACCCATGGCCTCATACATGCTAGGCAAGCACTATACCATTGAGCTACAACCCTAACCCATAAAACACAATTTCAATCATCTTCATTCTATGTTAAAATACTTCACTACCTCTCCGCATCTGCACAATAATGTTTAAAAATATATAACATATTGGTAGCTTACATTTTTGTTTCCATGTCTACAGATTGATTCTCCTCCATCATTTCCTTTCCTTTATCCTAAGTGAGTGTCTCATAGACGTTAGACTTGTCCTCCACACTTCTGCTTGAGATTCTCCTGATTAAAGCATTTCATGAACAAGTGATAAAATTTAAAAAGGGGGAAATGTTACAAGGGACATAACATTTGCTCCACCTGTGTCTGCACCAGTTGGGGTTATAAAACCTTAAACTTATGGTCATATTTGGCCTTCAAACAACATGGCAACTATTGTTTATATATCTCCATGTTCCTCAAAATGCATAGTAGAAATATACAGCTTTTTATATGTCAATCATAACTTTATAAATTGATTTAAGTAAAAAATGAACTTCAACTATGATGAAAACTGATAAAATTTGAAGTAGAGTTTAAGTGTATTTTCTCTGTCATAAAAGAAATTAAAAATACATAACAAAAATAATTGGAAATATTATATAGTTTGAAATTAAAAACATTTTCTTAGATCAAAAAGAAAAAAACACACGCCACACTTATTAAGAAACCAGTGGATAGTATACTTTGTTAAAAAAAAAAAACTTAAAAGAATAGAGCGAAAGTGGTATATAGGGGAACAATATGATTCAAAATGCCTGGATTCATAGAGAAAAGAGAAGAAAAAACTAATAAAACAGATACAATCTTTACAAACTTGATAAAGGAAAGAAATAGCAAACAATACAAGAGATCAGAAATGAGAAAAGAGATATAAACCATTAGAAATTAATAGACATCTCATTGGCAGAAATTTGAAAACTTGGAGAAATCACATATTTGCCTGCCAACATACTGTCAAAGCATCGAGACTGATGTTAGAACATGTGGAGAATTTGAGTAGGTTAATAACTATTGTAGAGGCTAGAAAGGTGATTAAAATTATTATGAAAAGTAGGCCAGTAGGCAAAGTGTTCCAGAGATGATTTTACATAGCTTGTAAGAACAGAGGATCCTAAAATCATTCAAATCATCACAGATAGAATGTTCCATATTTGATTTATAGAACAAGCATTAAAAACAAACCTGGATGAAAAAAATACAATACTATAGATCAGTCCCACTTATTATAAAAGTTATAGAAATTCTAAGCAACAGCAAATAGAATTTTGCAATCTATTTCAAGAATAATACATTAGGAGCAAGCAAGGCTTAACTTAGAGAATACAATGCTAGCTTTTTTTTTCTTCTTCTTCTTCTTTTTAAATCACTGTGACCTACAAGAAAAAACTTAGAGGAGAAAAAGTTTATTTTGGCTCATGGTTTCAGAAGTATCAGTCCATACATGGCCAACTCCATTGCTCTGGGCCCAAAGTGAGGGAGCACATCACAGGAAAAGGGCCAAACAAAGTAAAGAAGCAGAGAGACAGAGAGAGTGTTGAGGGGTGGTACAGAGAGTTGGCTGGTAGTTTCAGAGGTCTGAGTCCATAAACGGCCAATTCCACTGTTCTGGGCCCAAGGTGAGGTAGCATATCATAGGGGAAGGGCACAGTGAAGGAAAGCTTCTCAGTCTGTGGCAGGGCCAGGAAGCAGAGAGCAAAAGAGGGGGAAGGGACCACAGGGAATATGCACCCTTCCAGGGCATGCCCCCAGTGACCCACCTCCTTCATCAATGCCTCACCTGCCTATAGTTATTGCCCAGTCAATTCAGTCAAACAAGGATGGACAGATTAGGTCACAGATCTCATTATCTCATCTCTTCAGCTCAAAATATTGCATTATTAGCAGCATTTGGGAGACACCTCATATCCACATCATTCCACAAAGTGACATTTAGCTATCAGGAAATATGTTTCTATAATCACTTGCATCAAAAAATTAAAAGGAAAACCACGTCTTATAAAGAAAAGCTGAAAATACATTAGCTTCTATAACCATTGCCAATAAAACCTTTATTAAAAAGAAAACTTAAATATAACAAAGTTTCTAAAAAACTAAAAGCAAATACCTAAAATGGTGACACACTAAAGATATTTAAATTAAAATTAGGAACTATAAAGAATTTTTATTTTAACATTACTAATTATTATTATTATTGTTATTATTATTATTATTGAGGTTTTAGAAATGAAATATACAAAAATATAAATGGCATAAATATTTGCAAAGAAGGTACAGCTTTTTTTTTTCTTTTTCCTGATGATTTGATTACACCTAAACATTCCAAAAATCTCTAGAGAAAAAAGTAGAATTATTAGGAGAATTTTGACATGTGAAAAAATTTGATAAATATAAAAAATTAGTAGCTTTTTGTATTCTAGCAATAAGCTTCTAGATTTGAAAATGGAAAAGGTATTTCACTTATAATAGGAAATAATCTGAAATACTAAAAACAGTATTTCATATGAAAATAAAAACATTTACATAGAAAAAGTCAGCTATCTGAAGGGCATAGATAGAGCAAATTTAAATAAATAGAAACACTGTCTTCAATAGGAAAATCTCAAATAAGTGTAATATTCTCACAATTATATGTTAGTTCAATGTAGTTCCAGTGAACATTTCAAGAAACTTAGTTGAAAGTACATGAAAAAAATATTCACAGTGAATAATCAATGCCTTAGAAAAGAGCTATGATGTTAAAAAATTGAAAGAATTACTTATTAGAAAATAATCTACATCCATCCAATCAATGTGGTAATTCTGCAGGAATAGATAAATGTCAGAAAAATAAAAAATGCAGAAACGTACATGGGAGTGGGAGGAATGCAGAAATAAGAAAAAGATGAATTCCCACAACATATTTCTTGAAGAAATGGTAATTGAATTATATATTCTATACCATATACAGAATAATTCCAAATATGTGAAAACTTCAGATACAAAAAATATTATAATGAAAACAAATTACCTTGCAGGAAATCTAATACCATATATGTACAATCAAGCGATACTGAGGTGTTCCTGAGACTTCAGACACAGAGAAAATTGTATCTATATACCAAAAATGTCAAAATCATAAATTTTTAAAATGAAAAGAATGTTAATATAGAAAGCTTATAAGGACAAATTATTAATTTGCTCTGAATGCAAAGTGTTAACTTTAATAATACATATAATAGTATCCTTTCCGCTTGAGAAGGATTGAATGGATTCTCAAAATTTACTGGTTATCAATTACAGTAGAAAATACTGGAAAGCACTGTATGATCCAAAACCTGTGCCAATATCAAGACAAGTTCCCTTATATAAAATGTAGTAAGAAATGTAATGAGTTCTAGATTTCCTATTAAAATTTAAATTATTTTGACTTCAACTCAAAAATTTCTCTCCTATGAAATTCTGTTTCATAGAAAGGTAAGCACAGAATTGATCAAACATTTGTAAAAGGATTTTCCTTTCATGTAAATCAGAAAGACACTGAGATTCCATCTCACTTCAGTTAGAATGGCAGTCATCCAGTATACAAGCAAAAATAAATACTGGTGAACATCAGGAGGGGAAAGGAACGCTTACAGAATGTTGGTGCAAATGTAAATCACTATGGAAATTAGTATGGATG
>JAJEJO010004232.1:291437-311866 GCA_020662805.1 Glaucomys volans
GAGAGAGAGAGAGAGAGCGGGAGGGAGGGAGGGAGGGAAGGAGGAAGGGAAAGAAAAGAAAGAAAAAAGGTGAGAAAAGCAAGCAAAGATATGAAGTTTATATGATTGACTTAATTTTCTCAAGAAACTGTACCCCAAATTATACATGTAAACAAACAAGTATGTGCCTTGATAAAAATGAAATGACATATTAGGAGGAGATGGAAACTATATGTCAATAGATATAAAGTGGAAAGGAATCACCTTCCAAAACAAAATGGAAAAACCAGAACAGGCTATTTGATACAGTTGCTTCCACATCACACCTGAGGCAGGGGGCACCTTCCCACTCAATCTAATGGAGATGGCCTTACCCAGAAATCCATGTATTTGTGTGCACATGCATGATGCAAAGTTCAAATTAACAGTCATGAAAGCATTAATGTTGTTCATCTTTCTCCTAGGATTCTAGTTGGCCTTTGCTTTACTTTTTTTCTGTAATATTATTTGATTCTTTTAGAGCAAGGTCAATTATTTTTCTCTTAAAGGAAACAAAAACAGTGCAGCCAGGTGCGGTGGTGCTCCCCTGTAATCCCAGCAGCACATGAGACTGAGGCAGGAGGATCTTGAGTTCAAAGCCAGACTCAGCAAAGGCTCTACGCATCTCACTGAGATCCTATCTCTAATAAAACACAAAATAGGGCTGGGGATGTGGCTCAGTGGTCAAGTGACCCTGAGTTCAATCCCTGGTACCTCCCCAAAAAAGAAAATCAGTGCAACTACTCTCATTGGGGATGGGGAAGAAATAGCAGCTCCTATTCAGCCCCCAATTCAGCCCTGTCCTCTTAGTGCCTATCAGTGCACTCTCAAATCCACCCCCAGGTGCTGTGGACACACTGATTCCGGATTTCAAATTCCACACCTGTACCTCATTCTTTGCAGTATCATTCACCTGAAAACTTTTGTCTTCATGGATGATTGTTGACACTCTTTGCCATTCTACATTGAGCATTCTCATCCAGGAAGACAAACTCCCTGTTCACAACCCTTCTGTTGAAACCTGTAGACCACTCATGAACAAATATGGGACCATTACTTATGTCATTGGTACCTAATTTAGTTTTGCAATTTTTGAGCTCAAGATCTAAATGATAAAGAGAAAATACTGATGATCACATCTGGCAAAAATATGTAATTTTAGGTTAACCCCTATTGTTTAAGAACCAAAATACTGGCAGGATAAATGACTCATATCCCTATGGCTGAACAAACAACCCTTCATTAAATCTCAAGTGAGTAGTACCATGCAATCAAGGGCTGTGAAGAGTTTATTTTCTTAGCTCTTTTTTCTGTTCTTGCTTTATAGCACATTTGTGGCCAGTTTTATTGTTCAAAGCATCTTCATGAGACGTTATTTCAAATAAATTGATTGTAATATGGTTATTTAAGTTATCTAGCCATTAGATCTATTTCAAAATTTTGCACAGGGAACACTATTTTAGCAAAATTAAATAGAGAAAATTGTGGAGAAATATGCAGCAATAATTTATTTTGCAAAACAAAAAGCGTATAACTGCTCTCTAATTACTAGCCTTTGAGGCATTTACAGCTAAATTAAAATCATCATTAGCTGTTAAGTGTGTTTGCTTTGATTAGTTCCTGTTTTATGAGGTTTTAGGCAGAAGTAATTTTGTGGTATTGTTATTAATGAATTTAATGTTAAGTAGAAAAAACTTTTGTTATCTGACAGTCATCAACTCTGGAATGATCAGTTTAAATCTTGTCAAAAATCTCAGGGATCCTTCCTAATGGATTTGTCAGATATTGAAAACAATTAATAAATTCAAAAGAAAAGGTGTCTTTAAAGCTAATATAATGCGAAAAAAAGAAAATTCCAGCCTTCTTTCCTTAACCACTGAAGCTCAGTAATATAGTTACAAAGCAGAATGGCATAGACCTTGAGAACTTTCCTATTCAAAACCATGTTTCACCACCCTGCCAACTTGGACAAGTAACTTAGCCAACCTATACTCGTTGTTCTTCATCTGTAAAAATGGGGTTATTAACATTTTCCCAAAGGATGGTTTTAAGGATTAAGTGAAATAGAAGGTGTTAAGTGGTATAGTGTCAGTATGTGCTCTCCAAAAGAGTTAATCTCTCCTCCTCTTGCTTTCCACATGATTTAGTGTGTCTAAAGATATTAGAAAAATAATTCTGAGAACCTATCCAAAGATAAACTAAGGGATTTTTGTATATTCAAGTTCTTAATTGCACTTGAATTTTGGAGAAAGAAATCTCATGAGTGCATGGAAGCTTCTTATTTTAAATAACGACTAAAACAAAGTGTATTTTAAACAACTTTTGTGTCAACAGGGAGGTAGTTCTTTGTAAATATTATCATTCATGACTTCTAAGGGCAATTGAACACGTACAAACCCTGTTTCATTTGCCATGCAATCCCAGTGTTTTCCTCAATTTTCTCCAGGAGTCCAGAAATTAAAGGCTACAAGGAGGCAGTTGAAATAGAAAGAAAGAAACAAAAAAAGATAAGTAGATAAACAGATGATAGATAGATTAGATAGATAGATAGATAGATAGATAGATAGATAGATGATAGATAGATAGATAGATAGATAGATAGATAGACAGATAGATATAGATAGGAAGGAGCTGGGGTTGGGGGGTGGGGAGTGGTCAGGAGGCAGCTCATACTGCAGTGTTCCATTTATATGGTTCCAACACCATCAAAATGGATAGTAATATTTTAAAAATGGAGTTTCTTTGACTCCTTTATTTATCAAGGTGTTATAGTTTGGAACTGGAATGTCCCCCAGAGACTTGTGTGTTGAAGGTTTTTTTCACAAAAGCAGCAATGTGCACAAGTGGAGATTTGGGCAGTTATTGGGTGATGAGTGCTCTAACCTCATCAATAGCTTAAATCTGTTGATGGATTCAGAGCTGAAGGATGGGAGGTGTAGGAGTTGAAGGGAGTAAGCTCTGTGCCCGTGGGTATTTTATCTTCTCCCCAGCTCCTTCTTCTACTTCCCTCTCACTTTCCCTCCCTCTATCTACACCTCTCTACCTCTCCCTCCTGGATGCATGATCTGAGCAGCTTTGCTCTACCATTTGTTCTCCACCATGGTGTTCTGCCTCAACACAAGCTGAGTCAATGGAACCAAGTGACCATGGGCTGAGGTCTCTGAAACCAAGGATAAGAATTTAAAAAAATAAATCTTCCCTTCTCTAAGTTAATTATCTAAGTAACAGTAACAGAAAGCTTATTAATGCAAAAGGTAAATTCGAATGTTGATATCATAGTTGTCATTTCTACTTTATGCTAAAAATATTTAGGGCATGAAAAATTAAGTCTCAGTCATTGTCATGGAGAAACTTAGAGATTTTTGTATATAAGAAATGAAATAAAATATGGCCCTAAACATTCTTACCCTTGGACTCATCTAACCTCTTTGAGAACTATGGCATGCTTAATAATAAAATATGGAAAATAATACCAACCTCCCATAGTTCAAATCCAAGAGAAAATAATGCATTATTTATGTTGTAGTTATTTTGACCTACTTATTGGTGAAAAAAGTATATGATCACAGAATGACTGGAAAGAGATTATAGGTAGAAATAAGTCTCAGTATTTCATCATAAAAGATGGATTGATGCTCCTATTTGAAGCATGGATCAGGAAATAATGACTCCAGCAAATTTCATAGGATCAACACTTATTTGCAAACTGACCCAGATAAAATTAATGATAGTTGGAAACCATTTTATAGCCCTATTGGCATTCACTCTGATATGATACCACTGCCTTTTAGATGAGAAATGTTGGAAAACACCCCTCCATCACAAAGTCTATTCATATTTTACATGAAGTTGTTTCTCATAGAGGTTTTTTTTTAAAGTTTTTCATTTATTTAGAAGAGCAAACACATTTAAGCCATGGTAGGGACACATGATTGGTGTGAGTGTGGAAGGGTGGTGTTTGTGTAAAAATGTTATAGGGAGGATATATTACCAGAGTTCATTGACATGCTGCATAGGGAAGCTGGAGAAAGTTTGCTCACATAAAATTGAGAGTTGGAGTTGAGAAATTTCAAGCTATTAAACACGTGAGCCATAAAAGCAATTCTAAACAAAACAAAACAGGATTCAGACTAGAGAGCAGAGACCTACAATAACAAAGTTGTCATTCTTCCAGAAATATTTAATAATAATAGTTTTTAAAAAGTTATAAACGTATAGTATAAAATCTAAATATCATGACAATTATCCATTTGATTAGCAAGTTCAGCAATTGCTAAATTGCAGTCTATCAGTGGCGTACAGGGATTAGTTCTCCGATTCTTATATCAATGGATTATTATGTTTACAGCCCATTTTCATGATGGAGCATAAAACTGAAATAAGAGAGCGAAGAGACACTGGATCAAAATAAATTGCATAGCAGTTGAACAACAGACTCGTAAGCAAAGCATAACAACACCAATTGAGATCTTGCACCTCCAAGGAAGCAGTCCCTTTCCCTGTTGTATGATGTAAGGGATATAACCAGATAGGTGTTGCTTTCCATCAAGGTCAAGTCCAGCCCCACATCAACAGGTTTCATGAACCAGTGTTCCATTCACACTTATGCAAACCTATTCAATTCACACTTTAAAAAATTGTTTTGCAGAAGCAAAACAATGGCTTTATTGACAAGTCTCCATTGATATTTATGTGTATGATTTCCTGGAATCAAGAAGTTAAAATCTAAATATGCTAGAATATTTCTTATAACTTTCTTGGAAAAATTCTTTTAAAACATTTAATTTTGTTAATCTATGGGTAAACAGACTGGACATTAATAGAAAACATGACAAATGCAATACTGTAAATTTAATGACATCTTTTAAAATTTAGAACTTTCTTTGGCCAGTAAATTAAAAATAATATGCTTGATAACTACAACTACAAGTCTGAAAAATCTTAATATTTTGAATAAACTAAGAAAATAAACTCCTGAATTTTATGGATTATAATGCTTAGCTGATATTCCATCTAAGGTTTAGGTTTGTTAACTCTGCAAGAGAATACTACCCTGCATAACAGTAGAAACTAAGGAAAATATGTTCCAATTTCTTAATTAATTCATTTAATTTTCTCTAATTTAATGTGGAAAACAATATTAACCACAAGGATTTCCTAGGTGTAAAACAAGGACATCAGTTCTCTTATTAATTGTTCTAATTAATTGTTCTCTCATTAATTGTCACTGAAATAAGAATGAACACAAGTGACATTTTGTATCCTGGTGATATTGTATTTCTAAAATATCAGATAAAAATTAAAATAATGTAGAACTTAATCACAATAAATAATACTATATTTAAACAATTTACCTTCTATATCTGAATACTTTGGTACTTTTAATTTTTGCCTCAGAGTTTTTCAGCTCCAGAAGGAAATTTCATCTTCAAAAACAATATATAAGAAAAATATATAGTAAGTATATAATAAACATATATAAGAAATATATGCAAGCCTCTCAGCAATATGTTATAAAGCAGAATTAGCCATGGAGACAACATACGATAGTAGCTATACACAAATATACACACATACATATGTATGTGTAGATATGAAAATGCAGAAATAATTTTAGATGATGTGGAAGTACATAAAATGTAAAACTATAATGCATCCTAAAATTAAATTATATTTGTTGAATTAATAAGGGGACTTAGTTATGGTCAAATGACTATGTTTTTGTTTAATTGGCATAAAAATCAAGATTCAGTAAGTAATTTTTATAATTAGAGTTGTTTTAGTCAATGGACTTTTCCTTAGTTCTATATTTTGTCAATTCAAATTATCACAGCAAAACACTGTTGATTTTTAAGCAATAGTTTGCAGAGATTGAAATCTGCCTCATCTATCTACCTCATTTTAAGATTCAATGCATTTAAAAAAATTTTTGTTTTACCCGGCTTATATAATGGAAGCAGAGAAACTTAGTTTTCTATGAATCATCTTATTCTATTTTCCCAGTAATTCCATAGGTCTGGTATCACTATCACCAACCTCATTTCAAAATTGAGCAACCTGTGATTCAGAGAGGTTAAGTCAGTTTTATTTGTCAGTTTTATCAAAAGTTTTAGAAATGGGATTTAAATCATGCTGCTTTTTTTTTAGGTTCAACACCTACCAATTGAAATTCTTCTCATGCCTGCCCTTTTAGTGTTTATTTTTTTCACTTGATTTTATGGTTTTTTAAACATAGAAAATTATATAAATAATATGAGACACTTATTTTTATCCCCAAACTCTGACTTGACAGATAATGACATTGTAATAAAGACCCTGTTTTTGTTGTTGTTGTTGTTGTTTCCTTTTTGGAAAAAAAGTATAATAGTACAGTGGAGCTAAATGAAACAGGAACAAGAAATACATTGTGAGGCTTCTCATCTCTTACCTTTCTGTCCTCACAGCTACAACTTCTGCCAGTTTCTTACACCCTTATTCCTAAACTATATCAACAAACCCATGTGCAATCTCCTGTGCTCCAGTCTGTCTTTGATCAAGTCTATTGCTTATACAACTGGTATGATAATGTTCTCCAAACACTGCATTCCTTCTGTCAGACTCCATTTCAAGATTAGACAGAGCCTCACTGCAATCTATGTTATCAAAAATTTAGCACTCAAAGAGCCCTGTCACTTGTTTCTGACCCTTTTCCATTATGAACACTTTCTTCCCCCATGTCCAGCATCCCTTATACCTTACAACCTCCCAGGCTTCAGTTGTGTTTTTCTGGTTGTGGTTATAGCTTTGAAGAAGACCTGCTTTTAGCTTTCTTGCCAGTTTTATTTAAAAGCGTCCCTCTACCAGGATTTATCGTCTACTTAACTACATTGCTTCTCATCTGGGTATAGTTTTAGCATTCATGGATTTAGCTTTATAAAAATACCATTAAACATTTCTCTTAGTTAACTCTTGGTTCAAGATGGTGACCTAAGAACATTCCTTTGTCTTTGGCTCTTAAAAAAAATACCATTGAAATGAAAGCAAAGGCACACAAAAATGAATGGATCTACAATAGCCAGAAAATAGGACTGAGGGCCAACAATGGACTCCAGTTATTAATACAATTCTAGAAGACAAAAAGCAGATGTGAGTGGTGACAGATGAAATAAAGCAGAAATCGCTGCAAGTCAGAAAAAACAGAGAATCTATTTTAAAAACTATATCTGGGGCAATTTTACTGGAGGTTCTAAGAAGCACCTCCGCACAGTCAGCAGATCCTCAACACGGGTCCCTACATCCCAGAAAAAAAATATAGGAGCATAACCATTTTTCAACATTCATGATCTTCTAGTTCTTCCCAGAGCCCCATAGAGGTAGCATGGCTTTGAGCTTGAGGTTTGCACATGAGAAGAATACTGGAGGGCCATCCTCTTAAGAAATATGGGCCAAACTCCCCAGAACTAGCCAGGGTTTTAGTGAGTTTAATCCACTAAAGTGAAAGGTTTTTTTATTCTGATTTGAAATGCCCTGCTTTCCATTACATACTAAAGTAAAATATGACAATAGATACACTCACCTGCACACACCCCCAAAATCTTCAATTTTGTAGCTATAAAATAGGAACAGACTGTTACAAACAAAGGAAAAAAATCATAGAATGAGAAAAAGTTCTTTGAAACTCAAAATATGAATACTAGAAATTAAAATATTATTATGGGCTAGGCATGGCATGGTGGTGTGTGCCTATAAGTCCCAGCAACTATGGAGGCTGAGGCAGGAGGATCACTTAAAAGTTCAAGACCAGCCTGGACAACATAGCAAGACTCCATCTCAAATGTAAATGTTATTATGCCAGTGATCAGAGATATGAATAAAGCTATCTCGCAGATTTTAAGGACAAAAATGCAGATTGAAATATAAAAGGCAATTGAGTGCTCTGAGGCAAATTGAGTGAAAATGGAATTGAGAAACAGATAAAAGAAATGAGATAAAGGCCTTTAGATTGAAAGGCTGCTAGACAGTTAAACAGAATAAAAAACAAAATCCATTCTTGGAAGTATTTTTGCGAAATTTCACATCTGCAAACACAAAGAGAAGATTCTGAACACTCTCTGTAAAGAAAAGAAAATCACGAAACAAAAGTTTTCATGCAAAAGAGTATTCAGATGAGCAGTAAGTTTTCCATTGGCCATTCTAGATGCCAGAAGGTAGTGGAGTAATGCTTCCTTGGAACCAGAACCAGTCTGTGGCCCTGACTTGAGTAGTTTCTGTTGCTTATGGGAGCTCCTCTGGGGTTAATATTTATTAAGTTGACCAAAGACATGAAGATCAAGGAGAAATCTCTTCAACCACACAAACCTTTGACTTCTCTACGGGTTAACCCTTGTGTTTGTTAGGATTTGGAATCACCCTCCATTCCTCATTATTGATTTCCTTAATAACTTTTAAAACCTTAGCAATGCATCTTGGGGTCTTTCTCTTTCTGCATGCATAGACTGACTCAGATGCTCCCCTGTTCCTCAGCAGCTTTAATTACATAATTCCCATATTACATAATTAGTCCACTTGTCAGATAGGGTATAACCATTACCATAGTCAATTTCAGAATATTTTCATCCCCTCAAAAAGAAACACCACATGATTTAGTTAACATCCCCATCCCCTGAGCAGACACTTACCTACTTCCTGTCTCATGGATTTCCCTGGTTGGGACTTCCATATGAAAGGGATTATAGAATATGGAGACTTTTGTGATTAGCTTATTTCACTAAGCGTAATGTTTCCAAGGTTCATCCAAGTGAGAGCATGTATTAGCACTCATTTCTTTTTCATGACTACATTTTATTTCTAACCATCAGGTGAACATTCAAACTACTTCTGCCTTTTGGCTATTATGAATAATGCTGCTTTAGGCATTCATGTACAAGCTTTTGTGTGGACTTGTGTTTTCATTTCTTTTGGCTATGAAATTCCTGGGTCACATAGCAGCAATGCTATACTTAATCATGTGAAGAACTGCCAGACTTTTCCAAAGTGAATGTACCATGTCACTTTTATACCAGCAGGGTCATGTGTGAGGGCTCCTATTTTTCTACATCCTTATCAACATTTGTTACCTTTTTAAAATTTTTCCCTCTTTTCATTTTATTTTAATATTGGTGCATTACAATCCCATACATGACAGTGGGATTCTTTGAAATATTCGCACATACACATAACATGATCTGGTCCATTTCATCCACTTTCCCTCCTCCCCTCCCTCCCACAGGTATCCTTCTATTCTACTGGTCTCCCTTCTATTTTCATGAGACCTTCCCTGCCTCTCTCTTTCAATTCTATCCATTCTAGTAGATGTGAAAAGCTGTCATTTTTATTCACATTTCCCTGATTATGAATTATGTTGAGCATCCTTACATGTGGTTATTAGTCATCTGTATGTTTTCCTCGGAGAAAAGTCTATTTTAGTCTTTGGTCATTTTTTGTTTGCTTTTTTTTACAGAATTGAAATAGTTTATTACCATGTGATGCATCATTTACCCATTTTTAATTGTGACTATCTATTTTATTATTCAGTTGTAAGAATTGATATTCAGGCCTGATATCTTTGGGTGGTCATTATCTAGCCTACAACAGGGTTCAATACTGAAATATTTTTGCAATGCCCTCATCCCACATCCTTCACTTTCCACATCCTTTGCTAGTGTGTATGACTGCACAATATTATCTTAGTCCTGATTTCGTAAGAAATTCTATCACTCTATAATATTCATGAAGGACCATCTGTTTTTTAAGTCTTTTTAAAAAAATACTTGTGGTGGACACAATACCTTTTATTTTTATGTGGTGCTGAGGATCAAACCCAGGGCCTCACACATGCTAGGCTAGTGCTCCACCACTGAACCACAACCCCCGCCCATAACTTTAAACATTCTTGAATCCACAAGTTACTGCAGGCAGAAATGTTTAAATCTCTTGATCCTTTCCCAAATCACATTTCAGCATGGAGTCCTTCATTTGTTGACCATATCAGCCTCGAAGTTAACTATCAATGCATAGTTATTTATTATTAGATGAGAAAATTTATACTGGTTAAATGATCACTGACATTTTTCTTAATTGCCTTTAAAAAATGCATGTAGAACTTATATGCTGGACTCATGCATGATATATATCAGGTTGATTTCAAGAGTGAATTATCAAAATCATTTCTTGATATTCATGGATTTTATTATTTTAAGTGGTATCACTGTGCTTCTACCACAGCACTGGCAGTTATTTATTTGGGGATAACTCTTCCCTTATACACACAGGTACACACACTCCAACATTAATTACCTAATATGTGCATGTTGAGGATTACAGAAGCAACAGAGCTCTGAGTATGGACTATTTAGGTTACTCTTATACTCACTCTTATCCTTTGAATGATTTGCGTTTGGACAGCAATCTCACAACCCAGGCAATTCAAATGTTTTTAATGGAAAAACATACCAAATACTGTATGTTATGGCTCTTTATATTTGCTCCCAAATAGTACAAACTATAAATGTTAAATATATGCACCCTAAAGATACTATTCACTAGAATAGTGAGCATGAACACAGCCTTCCCTTCCATTGTTCAGAAACTTCTGGTAAGTGGTGCTTTTCCGGGGAGAGTGATCAAGATGGTGAAGCTGTCAAGGTCAAGAGAAATTATTGAAGGATATGAACAACATGACACAAAGAGATTTTAAAACTCTTCAAATGATAAAAGCTTTTCCATGTGGAAATAAGATTTTACCCTGTTAGTGTAACCATGGAGGGTAGAACTAGGACAGACCACCCAACTTTGAGAGAAATCAGCTTAAGGAAGTGTTTGCTAAGAATTAGAACTGACATTTTTGGGATGGGGTATCTTAATGGGCTATGAGTTCTGACATCCTGTTTTCATGATGAGGTTGATCAATCTCTTTCACCAGATGATGGTAGTGGTACAGAGTTAGAACTGCTACCCCATTCTAGGTTTTCCTCATACTGCAGATTCTTTTCTAAGATCACGCATGCTATAAAACATTTAGGACTTAATTTAATAATTACCAGAGGGATGAATGTTCTTTGGTAATGACATTAAAATTTTACTGTAGTAAGAAATATTAGAATTTATAATCTAATCTCCTTGCCATTTCTGACTGTAGGATGTTATTGGAAAGGAGGGAGTGGGGCAATTCTGCCATCTGTCATTTGAAGGAAGCAAAATTGAGCTGTAATTGTCTTAAAGTGTTTCTGCAAAATATTATTTTCTCATGATGTTCAGCATATAATTAAATTGATTTCTACAAAATATATAGTATGCTAGCAGTATCAACAAATGAAATGATGGTATAGTCTGACATTCAGTCTTGCATAAAAATAAATACAAATTTCAAATTTTTAGGCTCGTTTAAAATATAATAAATAAAATTCATTCAAAATCAAAATAGAAAAATTTAAAATTTTATGCAAATTATGCATTTACATGTAAGATAATCGTTCATTATTTGCCTTGTATTAAATATACAGGCTTTTATATTACTCATAAATGTAAAAGGTCTGGTGAATTGTTTTGGGGAGTCTTTGCATTTTAATATCTATAGAATAAATAATTTATAGATGATAATTATCTTTAAAATGGTTTCTCTTAGAAAACAAACCATATGTATTATATTAAATACCCTTTTTCCAGAAACTAAGTCCCCCTTATTAGTTGATCTAAACTCATATGTGAATGTTGATCTATATAAAGGAAATAATATAAATTTTTATGTTCAAATCCATGGGACAATACTCAGGTTAACATTCTTAATGAAGTGCCAGAGAGCTTTGCAGAAGTTTGGCCTGTGGTTGCCAGTTGTTTTAGTCAGCTTTTAGAGGAGGAAAGTTTATTTGGCTCACAGTTTTAGAGATTTAGTCCATGGTCAGCCAACTCTATAGCTCTGGGCCTAGGTGAAGCAGAAGGTCATGGTGGAAGAAAGTAGCTCAGTTCATGACAACCAGGAAGCATAGAGAAAACTCTCCTCTCCAAAGACAAAATATAATCCCCCAAGTCATATTCCCAGTGCCCTACTTCCTACAGCCACTGCCTAATTAATTCATATCACTGGATCAATCCACTGATTAGGTTAAAGCTCTCATATTCTAATCATTTCACCTCTGAAAATTCTTGCATTGTCTCACACACGAGTTTCAGGGGGACACCTCATATCTAAACCATAACACAAATAATACAGAAGTTATTATTACTAATATAGGTTTTTGAAGAATCTGTGAAGTAAGGGTCAATTGACTTTATGAGCTGCCCACCAAGTTCAGTATACTTCAGCAAGATATTTACGACATCAGAGAGAAGTCATAGTGGTCATTCTTTTTTTATTTTGTTCAATAAAACTAAAAACAATAGCCCAGGTATTCAGTGTCAATTCTTGAGAGTTAACATCAATATAGAAAAATGAAAATACTTTCAACTATAATTCTTTTAGAAATTGAGCAAATCTCCCATCCCCAATTGTGGTATTGATTATCGACTATAAAATAAAAGAAATAAGACATTACATTGTAATACCTTTTTTTACTTAAGTAGTATACAAAATTGCTATGGGTTTTGTGCATAGAGTATGTAATATTATATGACCCTTGTTCTCTGGAGTCTTATAAACTATTATGAAGAAAACCAAAACTGATAATTCTGCTAATTTATGCTTAAGAGTTTGCAACTCCATATGGATTTTAGAAAAATTTAATCCATTCTTTCTCTTCTATTTCTTATTTTCTTTATATTTTCCATTCACCAATATTTTGTTTTGTTTCTTTTGTTTCCTTTTGTTGCCTTCCTTTTAAAGTTTTGTAGTTCACGTATTGTTTTATAATGCTTATCACTACTAGATCATCTGCATCTCACGAAGGAAGTGGGTTACCTGTTGTGTTGCAACAAACTGAGACACCATTCTCAGGAAGAGGTTTCATTCTAGGCATAGCTCACAGCCCCATCCATTGGTGGCTGCAACCATTGGTGGTTGCCCTTGGGTGCATATCCCCTACTGAAGGGCACCTGAATGATAGAGCTGGCACAACACAAAGCATGACTGGATTGTGCCTGAAGAGCACCATAGATGTGATAGGTGCCTGTGACATCTATACAGCCTAGACCCAGATTAATCAAGACTTCATGCCCTCTTCTGTATTGATGCAGTTCCCTTTCCTCTTCTCTGGCCCATTGTCAGTGTACCCCAGACATGAAATGCTTCTAGAATAAAATTGATACAATTGTGAAGATTGGTTGCTTTTAAGAACTTATTACTATTAATATTAGTAATATTAGTAATATAATACTCATATCACTTTGTTATTTTTTATTCTTCTTTTCAATCCCAGCAACTTCACTGCAGTTAATACAACCTTTCTCTAATTTTCTTTAAATGCTCTGATTCACTTCTGAACTTTCATTTCTAATGTTCATCCCCTGCTTTCCAACAAATCAGAGTTCACACATATACTTTTCCCTTCTGTTCCATCTCGTAAGTCTCCTTTATCAATAATATAATCTGTCTCCATCTTCTTTACCCCCATTCTCTCTCACATCCTTTCAACTTTCTCCATTGATTATGCTCATGAAATTTCTGCTTCCAGCTTCTTTATTCCAACTGGCCCTGACCTCTGATATTTTTCTCCTCCTTGCCATGTAGAAAAATGTACTAATGTCCTAGTCTAGCCTTATTGCTAATACTTTTCTAACGTTTGTATAGTAGAAAATTCATAATAATGTTTCATCATCATCCACTCTTTCACATTTTCTTTACAAATTCAGAGTTTTCCTCCAGCTTCTTATGTTACTTGTTCTCTGCAACATTTGTCACTGACTGTTTCTCTTTCACTCTTCTCTCCTGAATCCCATCCCCTCCCAGATTACTCTTTTCACAGCTCAGTGGAAATTCTTTATCCTCAGCTCATCACTGAAATGTAGTTATTCTCCAGTGTCCCACTCTCAGTCCATCTGATGTTACTCTCTAGCTCCTCTCTGGTTGATTCTGTTCCATTCTATTAACAAGTGTGCAGCAATATCTGAAATACCTCTAGGCAAACTTACCTGAAATCTGGACCTGAATGTCCAAAGCTCTATTAGGTAGATCTATCTAAATTTCCTCCATATAATTAAAACTCAGAAAACTCAAAATTTCCATCTCCACAATGGCTCTAATATGACTTTTTCTGGTTCCAACATATTCTTAGACACCTAATTGAAAAATCCAAAATTTATACTTCTACAATGCTAAGTTTATTCTTTCTCTGTATTTCCTCCACAGCAAGATATTAACTATGAGAAACATGAATTGTCCTTTTCTGTCATTTTGAAATATTTAATGAATTCAAGAAAATTTAAATTCTATAAGACGAAAAAGAAAAGTGAAATAACATATTGAAAAATAGGTCTGTTAAATGAGTAATTGGAGATATTATTATCAACACTATAAGACAGGTATCTCATTCTAGACAAAGGTTCCAAAGACATTCACTGGAAAAAAGATAGCCTACTCAAGAAATGGTGCTGGGAAAATGGAAAGCCACATGTAACAAAATTAAATTAAAACTTTATATGTCACTCTGCATGAAACTCAACTCACAGTGGATCAAAGACCTAGGCACTAGAACAGAGATCCTGCAACTACTTGAAGAAAAAGCAGGCCCATATCTTCACCATGGCAGCCTAGGATCTGACTTCCTTAACAAGACCTTAAAGTACAAGAAGTTAAATCAAGAATCAATAAATGGGATGGACTCAAACTAAAAAGCTTCCTTTCATCAAAAGAAACAATCAATAATGTGAAGAGAGAGTATACAGATTGGGAGAAAATCTTTACCATTTACCTTCACCTCAGATAAAGCATTAATCTCTAGGATATATAAAGAATCAAAAAACTTAACACCAAAAAAAAACCCCAAATAACTCAATTAATAAATGGGCTAAGAAACTGAACAGACACTTCACAGAAGAAGATATACAATTGATCAACAAATACATGAAAAAATGTTCAACATCTCTAGCAATTAAAGGAATGCAAAAGAAAACTCCTCTAAGATTTCATCTCATTCCAATCAGAATGGCAATTATCAAGAATACAAGCAACAATAAATGTTGTTGAGGATGTGGAGAATAATGTACATTCATAGATTGTTGGTGGGAATGCAAAATGGTGTAACCATTATGGAAAGCAGTATGGAGATTTCTCAGAAAACTTCGAATGGAACCACCATTTGACCCAGTTATCCCACTCCTTGGTTTATACCAAAGGACTTAAATTCAATATACTACAGTGATGCAGCCACATCAATGTTTATAACAGCTCAATTCACCAAAGTTAAATATAAATTAACTTTGGTTGGTCGTTAAATATGCGACCAACCTAGATGCCCCTTCAGCAGATGAATGGATAAAGAAAACATTCATATATATATATATATGTATATATATATATGATGGAATACATATATACATACATATATGTATATATATATATATGATGGAATATTACTCAAATTTAAAGAATGAAATTCTGGCATTTATGGGTAAATGGATGGAGTTAGAGAATATCATGCTAAGAGAAATAAGCCAAACCCCCAAAACCAAAGGCTGAATGTTTTCTATAATATGCCGATGCTAACTCACAATAAGGGGGCAACTAGGAAAGAATAGTTACTTTATATTAGGTAGAGGGAAGTAAAGGGAGGGGAAGGGGTGTGGGGGTAGGAAAGATAGTAGAGTGAAACAGACATTATTATCTCATGCACATTTATGATTGCATGATTGATGTGATCCTACAATATGTATAATCAGAAAAATGAGTGATTATACTCCATTTATGTATGATCTATCATAGTGTATAAATCCATTCTATTGGCATGTACAACAAATTAGAACAAATAATTTTTTTTACTTTGTGTACAACCAGAAAATGATAGTTGTACACCATTTGTGTGCAATGAACTAAAATAAAAAATAAAAAAAATTAAAAATTAAAAATTAAAAAAGACAATTTCAATGGCATTGCATATAAAAGTAGAATGGACAATATAATGTGGATACTTTTGAAACTTTCTAAGAATACAAAGAAGTAAAAAGTCAATTCTCAGGGCAGAAAATATGTTGAAAGACAAAATAGAAGAAGCTTTAGTCAGGCTATTTTGAACCAAAACAAAATTAATGCAGATAATGAAAAGATCCATGCATCTACATAGATACATTTAAGCAAATTCATTTTTTAACTTTAAAAATGAAGCTATACTTCTCTTAGGGTACAAGTAGAAAACAATTAGGAAAATTTGAAGTATAGGGGTTATATTTTTTTTCAACACCTAAAGGTACATAGTGGAATGACAACTACTAACAAAAACAGCAGATATTTATCAGCTACTTGTTTTGTTTACAGAACTATGCTATGTATTGATAGGCATTATTTCATTTAATACCCAAAATACTTATAAGACATGGACATTGTCATTATCCATAAATAAGTAAATCAGGGAGCAGAGAGTTTAACAAAATTGTATTGGTTGTCCTGGGCCCAGTGGTGTATGCTTGTAATCACAGGGGTTCTGGAAGCTAAGGTCGGAGAATCATGAGTTCAAAACCAGCCTCAGCAACCTAGCAAGGCTGTAAGCAAATCAGTGAGACCCTACCTCTAAATAAAAAATTGATATATATGTGTATATATATATATGCATATATATATATGTATATGAAAAAGAGCAACTCAGTGAGACTCTACCTCTAAATAAAATATATATTTTTTCATATACATATATATGAAAAAAGAGCTGGGGATGTGGCTCAGGATTGGCCCTCCTAGGTTCAATCTCTGGTACCAAAAAAAAAAAAAAAAAAAAAAAAAAAACTGTCAAAACTATGAATGAGGAGAATAGGCTTTCTAAGTCTTGATGCCCAATAGTAACACCATTCATCATACAGTGATTTTCAATGTGTGGTCTACAAACGATCTGCATTGCGGTTATATGATCTCCTACCAGGAATCAGCATTTTAAGGAAATAAACTTGATGATCTTTTTTGTTCATTTTATACATAATGCTATATTTCCTTCATGCTATGGCTTTCTATATGCTACAGTAGAATACATTATGCTATACTCTAATGTATGAGAAAAATCATGATCCAAATATTGTCAATCATGAGTAAAGTCATAATGAAGACATTATATAATTCCTCTGTTTAACTCTCATAAAGTGAATGATCTAAAAAATGTTTCATAAAAAAGTACTTGATAACTTATTTCAGCCACCAGAAAGATGAATCAAATAACCAAAGTCGAGGAAGTAGTTGTAAGAAAAATTTGTAGCTAGGGTAATAGTTCTTTGAATATGGGCAAGTTACTTAATCTGTCGATCTTTAGTTTTCTCATCTGTAAAATTGGAAAAAATAAGACCTCTTCTGACATAAAGTTGTCATGACATATAAGTAAGATCATAAAATGCCTTGCATGGTAAGAGACCCTCTGAAATTGAAAGCTTTATTTCACAGTCTTACCTTTTAAAGTTTAAGTTGTAGGTATTAAAAACAAATACAAATATCAAGGAGGTGGGTCAATGAGAGAAGGGTCATCTGTGGATAGCGTCATGAACCAGTATTAACAGCAGGCTTGGAGTTTAGGCAGGAATGTTTGCATTGAGTTGCACAATTGGTACTCAATTTTCTTTGCACAAATAAGTGTCTTGGGATAAAAGAAGGACTGAATGTTAATTTAAATAGGAGGTCTCATTGATTCCATCATGAAGCATCCTCATGGCCCCCCCTTTAAAAACTTCCTCCCTGGTTTCACAGAAGGTAGTCTCACTGTGATACACCATGAGAACTATGTGTCTCTGTGGCCTGGAGGCAGTTAGACATTAGCAGCAGCAGCGGCAGGAAAAGTTGACAATAGCCCAGAGTCTGGCTTCAAAAAGCAGCCAGTAGAGAGGAAGAGTAGATTACAGAATCCAGAGTACAAGTCGGATACTGCCTGGGGACTTCCTAAGTAGAGGTCAAGGTCCCACTGTTATACAGGTAGGGGTTAATGAGCTAGCAAATTAGGATATTAATATTAATGGAGCATCCTTAGTACCCACAGGCTAATGAAGTCTAGGGTCATTTGGGTTATATTAACATCAAACAAAGTGGAATTTTAGTCCAAAAGCATTTACCAGGATAAAGAGAACAATTTTGCTGATTAAAGATGATAAAATCTATAGTGATTGCCCGAGATGAATAATATAATATCAAAATATATAAAGCTAAATACTTATAAATATAAGGAGAAACTGTCAAAATGCAATAACAGTGTTTCTCAGTCTTTGACAGATGTAGGAAAATAATTGAAATCATTTTGGGGAATCTTAATATAACTAATGAGATTATTATATAGAGACTATATATGTTAATATATATGTATATGTGCATATATGTGTGCATGGATAAATTCTAAAATGTTCTTCCTTGTATGAGATGTTGGTACTTAAAAAAATTATAGAATAAAATAGATTCTGACAAAGAAGCAAATCCCCAGAGCAGAAAGGGTATAGGCCATAATCTATGAGGAAATGAATCACATATAAAATTAATGACAAAAGGATTAAAAATGTCCTAATTATATGTTTATAAAGTATCAAAAAGTCATGATAGTGAGAAAAGTTCATATTAAAATCTTAAGAGAAACATGTAGTAGTAGGAGAATATCCTTCTAGCTATTTAGAATTTAGATAATTAAAGAAAATATTTAGTCAACTTCATATATTACAAAGGGAATAATAAATCAAAATATTGATAGAGAAAGCAATTAGTACTGCTAAATTTGATTTAGAACAAATAAAATAACTGATGAGAGAGTCCTGAAGTATATTCTTGGAAAACAACAGAAAACTAAATAGATAAGGAAAATAGAAAATATAAAGAAAACAAATACATATGAAAATATGAATTAATGAGATATTCTAAATATTTGATATGTATGTAAAACTTCATCATAATAAATGAGAAAGTCTTCATGAAATGAGTGAGTTTATATTAAAATGCATTATTTTAAGTCCAAGAAATCAACTAAAATCATTACATCAAAAAATTCTTGTTGCCAGGTATGGTGCCATGTGCCTTTAATCCCAGTGACATAGGAGGCACAGGCAGAAGAATCACAAGTTCAAGACAACCTCATCAACTGAGTGAGAGTCTACCTCAAAATAAAAATTAAGAAGGACTGGGGTTGTAGCTCAGTGACATAGCACTCCTAGGTTTAATCCTGAGTACTAAAAAATAAATAAAAATCTTATTAAAAATGCTGAACTAAAATTGCTTTGCTAATTCTTTAGGATGTTCTTATGTGTATGTAGATATAACTATAAAACTATCAATATTTATAATTCCAATTTATTTTTCACTATTAGAACTTTCAGCATAATGTTAAAATGATAAGTATAGATCAATGCCATTTTTAAAAATATATGCAAAAATAAAGTAGAAAATTGAAATCATCTCCATATTAAAAATTGAAGAAGACAAAATTAAGTAGAGATTATGATGAATTGAGGGGACATTCTATTAAGAAATCTACTAATGTAATCAGTTCAATAGTTTCACATAGTAAACTATCTCCTTCGAATATTATACTTCCTCATATTAAATAATACTTTGATTTAATAGTCTATTATAGAACCTAGATAGTCCATTAAAGTCAGAATAAGGTAAATTATTTGATGCTCTGTTTTTAAAGTAATTTGAAAAGTATATTACAAAAGATATGAAAATGTAAAAATGAAAAATGTGATATGAGAAGTCAAAAAAATCAGAAGAAAAATATATATGACTGAAGTTTTTCCAAGTGAATATAAATAGCATTTAGAGAAGAAAACAAATTAGAATTGATTATTTAAATAAACAGGTAAATGCTAAGAGCAAGCAATTTAAGAGTAATGCAAATATTCATAGACTATGTAAGAATGTTTAACCTAACCAGAGATTTAAAGAACAGACAAATATAATCAATAGTTACATTTTTATTTAAAGTTCTTTTGGTGGGAAAATATTAATGTAAAGCAAATCAAAACATGTGAGCTTGGATTTAGTTTCTCCCACAGCCCAGTAATCTCATTTCTAGGAATTTCCTCTCAGGGAAAACTCAGGAATATCAGCAAAGATTTATCAAAAATTATTTCCTTAATTACTCAATTACTTAACAAGATATTGAGTTTGCATGTAAGAAGTCAGTTCAATGGGCAAGAACTTGTTTTAAACTTTAGCCCCTTTTAACTATACCTTATTATTTTTACTAAGTTTGGAACTTGCCCAAATTGGTCTTCCAATCCTTCTTCAAATGCAAATGGCTGCACCAACTTGCACTCCCACCAGCAATGTATGAGTGTACCCTTTTCCCCACATCCTC
>JAJEJO010004232.1:312266-514308 GCA_020662805.1 Glaucomys volans
CATAGCCCTCCACTGACCTGCTTCAGAGGGCAGGACTCTCTCCAATGTTGGGAGCTAGTGTTCCTGTGAACTATAGTAGCATTGTATACATAAGAACAGATGACATTTACTGAGTACTTACTGGAACATTGTTCTAAGTGTCATTTTTCTTTTGTTGGGGGGTACTGGGCATTGATTGCAAGAGTGTTCAATCTCTGAGTTACACCCCTAGCATCCTTTTTATTTTTTATTTTGAGACAGGCCTCTTTAGAGGTTGGCCTTGGCAATCTTCCTACCTCAGCATCCAGAGTAGCTGGGATTACTGATGGATAGTGCCTTTCATGGATTATATTATTTAATACTTAAATGGAACCCTATAAGGTGGGTATTTCTATTATCCCTTTCTTTAAAGATGGGAAAACTAAGATATAGACAAATAAGTACCTGGCTCAATATCACCCACCTGGTTGCCACTACATAGCCGATTCCAGCATCATTGGTAAATGCTTTTAGTATTTGCATACATGATTTATCAAAAGATTAAAACTTTCCTAGGTCAATGCTTCCAGTGGTGTTTTAAATGTAACCTAGAGCCCCGAGAAAAAACTATTCCAATTCTTTTTCTGTATAGTATTCAAACACATGCTCTGAGTCAGGAGAGTGAAAAGGAAATTGGAATCTATGAAGACAGAGCAAAGAAAACAAAATTGAGCCACGAAGGGAGAGGTCCAAGGACAGAGGTGTGAAAGAAATAAGAGAAGGTCTACTCAAAACTGTGGGGGAAGTGTTGAAAATAATTTCACTCTTCCCAGGCCTCTAAGGGGGAGGTAAGGAAGTGTTAAGTTTTCTGCTTTTACATTTTAGGACTCCATAAATGTTTTCAATACTCATAGGTTACACTGGAGTGGAAAAGAGTTTTCTTAGAGTTCTTGGACATAAGGGGATTTAGCTTGACCTCTGAGAATTGAACTTTAAATTACCATAAAGTGGATGAGGAAAGAGATGTACAAATTCATGGTAAAGAACCTGACTTTGCCAAGCCAGCAAGATTTTGCAGTCATGTAACAGAAAGACCATTTCTTAGATCATGATCCTTATAAAATCTCCTTCAGAGGCAAACTGAAGCTTCCCCTGCCCACATTTTAAGGATTCTCAGAGCACGATAGAGTACTAAAGGCTCTGAAGAGTCCTAGAGGACTTACACATTTGATCCAGTATTTTCTTTTTTTCTCTCTTTTTTTATTTGTTCTTTTTAGCTATTCATGACAGTAGAATGTATTTGGACATTTCATATTTATATGGAGTATAATTTGCCATTCTTGTGGTTGTACATGATGTGGAGTTACACTGGTCATGTATTCAAATATGAACATACGAAAATTATGTCCAATTCATTCTACTGTCTTTCCTGTTCCCATCCCTGCTCCCTTCCTCCCATTCCCCCATGTCCAATCTGGTGAACCTCCACTCCCTCTGTCCCCACCGCCTATTGTGAGTCAGCATCTACAAATCAGAGAGAACATTTGACCTTGGTTTTGGGGGATTGGCTTGTTTCACTTAACATGATAGCCTCCATTTCCATCCATTTATTGGCAAATACCATAGTTTCATTCTTCTTTATGGATGGGTAATATTCCATTGTGTACATGGACCTTTTTAAAATCTATTGAAGGGCACCTAGGTTGGTTCCACAGCTATTGTGAATTGAGCTGCTATGAACATTGATGTGACCATGTCACTATAACATGCTGATTTTAAGTCCTTTGGGTATATGCAGAGGAGTGGGATAACTGGTTTGAATGGTGCTTCCATTGCACATTTTCTGAGGAATCTCTGTTCTGTTTTCCATAGTAGTTGCACCAATTTGCAGTCCCACCAGCAATGTATGAGAGCACCTTTTTCCCCACATCCTAGCCAACATTTATTGCTTCTTGTATTCTTAATAATTGCTGTTCTGACTGGAGTCAGTATAGTTTTAATTTGCATTTCTCTAATTGCTAGTGATCCAGTGTTTTCTATACTTACTTGACAAAATTTCTGCTTTTAGAGCTTGGACCCCTGGTAATTTAGGTTTACCAAAGGAGGGATTGTAGAGTCTGGGTAATATTTAATACTTTAAAGTAAATTGACTGTTCCCCAGATGTTACAGTATTGTAGAATGAAGATGGGTTCTGGAATTAGCAAAAACAGGAAACCATGATGTTCGTTGTGCCAAGTTCAGCAAGTTCTGTTGATCTTTGTGTTTCCCTTTACTAACCTGTAAATTAGGATTATAATATTATTTGTGGCTTTGTAAAACCCCACACTTATACTAAAGTCATGAATGCCCTATGAGTCAAGTGTAAGCTATTTTGTTGAAGATAAATTTGTGGTATCTGTTAGATTATTTTTAGGATCTACCAGTAGACTCGCCTGTTAACCAGAAGCCCTGGTGTGCACGCATGTTTGAGGATGAGAGGGGTGTTGTCCATGCCAGGTTTTTATGACATTTTTGCTTTCATGACACCCTCCCCAAACCTGTATTGTTGCTGTGTGGGTCTCACTGGTTCCCACAGGTCTAGATTCCAATCTCCCCTATTGTAAGGAAGGCCAAGAATAGCGGAGGAGGTCGGGGTCTGTACTGGGCCTTGTTTATTTTCTCCTTGTAATTTAATTTTGATCTGTACACAAATGCCACATTTAATTCTTAGGTCCAGCTCCCTCTTGTCTCTTCTCTTACTGCTACTTCTATGGAACTGTTTCTTTGTTTGTCTGGCTTTCTTTCTTCTTTCTTTCTTTCTTCCTTCCTTCCTTTTCTTTCTTTCTTTCTTTCATTCTTTCTTTCTTTTTTTTTTTTGGCGGGGGTAGGGTTTGAAACTTTTAGATACTAAAACTGTATGAACTTGATTCTATTCTTTATTTATTTGAAAAATGGTACACAATGGCACAGGAGGCAAATTAATAAATACAAACATCAGGAGAACACTATAGCAAGATCATATAACTTTTAATGCAGCTTTTCATCTCTTCTTCCATTACTGTAATGGAAATTCCTTAAGAGATGTTCATTTAGTTTATTTAGATTATGTCATTTAAGAGTTTGAAGATAGTTCTAGTTTTACTTAAACTTAGCACAATGTTTATAAAACTTCTTTGGGCCTTAAAGAAACAGCTGATGCATTTCCAGGACAGCTAATTTGGAATTAAAGGCAGAGACCAAGCTCTCTTCACACCATTTAAGTAGACGATTCTCCCCATGGGCCGACTTACAAGTGAGGACAGCCAGGTTGGAGTTGAGAAAAGAAAAGAAAAAGAAAATAAAGCTGTGATAACCAAAACTAGTTTTTTATATCACAGGATACGTCTAAAGTAAATAATTGATTTAACCCCCTTCAATTCTTCTTGGAACAATAAAAAGAGTGCTAGCAGTATCCTGGTTGGAAGGCTTTATTTTGGGTTTTGTTTGTTTGTTTGTTTTTGGTGGCTTTTTTTTTTTTTTTTTAAGAGTAAGTTAGTTCTTCTGCAAAGGAACAAGAACTTTTCAAGTCCCGAGGATATCATTGAGCAAATTATTGTAGCCATTTTCTTAGTGATACCCCAGGGCCCAGAAAGATTTAATGAGCCTTCGAAAGTGCCAAAGTTACTTTTAGGAAGTAACTTATAGCTGGGGGAATTTAGCTAAACACATTGGAAAGTTTCTTTGGATGGCATTATAGATCAAGCCCAGATAAAAAGCAATGGATTCTTAATAGGAAAAAGACTTCTCCATGAAATGTATTTTATTTTATTCTATCAGGTAGCATTGCTAACAGTATTAGTATATTTTGTATATAATTCATGTAGCAAAATGTGTTTGAAATATTTATTGCTTGCCTTTGTTCTGTTATTCTAAGATCAATAAGCATATAAATATCTTCTTTCACAGTTTAAGAGATGCTTTTGAATTTAATTATGTTACTTTAAAATAGTGTTTAAATCAGAACAAAGTAGTTATGATCATGTTGTTTGTATACTAATGTGATTTGGTTTTGAGAAGGACATAGCACATCATGTCATTTACTCTTGACAGTATCTTTAAGATCTTTCCACCTTTGTCTCTCCTTGCCTGCATACCAGAATAACTTCAGGTATTGCATGCATCTCTACCTATGTTTATCTGTCTTCACTGCTGGTCATTGTTATACAAAAATCACACAGCCTAGAAAACTGTTATGACTACAAAGTCATGATTTCCAACCAAATATGAACAAATCCTGAACACCTCCTTTTCAAATATCCTTTGTAAATTCTGTCACATTAAAAAAGAATGAGAGAAAAAGAAAACCGAAAGAAAAGCAGTTCTGATATACAAGGCCTTCCTTTCTTACTTTCCCAGACCATGTCACATTTATTTCTGAAAGAAGAATTTGCTTTCTTCTTCACTTCTTCATTCAGGTACAAAGCTTCTCAATTAAATGCCTCCTACCCAACTTAATCACACACTTTCTCCAGTGATACACAAAGAATTCTTGTTCAAGGTTTTATTTCTTAATGGTGACCTCAATCTCAACTCCTCCTATCTCTCCTTGAACACTTTTTCAATCACTGTTCTTCAAAGAACTTCCCTTAAATAACATTCAATTACCAATACTGATTATTGATTTCACCTCTTAACCTGCTGATAAATTGATTTCACCTGTAATGCTCTCAGCTCTGCAACTTCAGATAACCCATAAATGTGATGTTTTTCCTTCTGAAATGCATATAGTCTCATTTTCATATACTTGAATTGACATCTACCAGTTACCTTTCCTAAGAAATTTTCAAGAAATTTTCCTGACTCTGCTTTCTCTTCCCCAGTCAGTTTAGGGTTTTGTCTTTTGATCCCCTTAAAAACTAGTGCATGTTTTTATTACAAATTAAGCTGCACTGTCATTGTTGCCAAATGTGATTAAAAAATTAGCAAACACAGTGAAGCCAAATGTGTCTAGCAACTAACCCCATTTCTGACATATAACCAATACTCCATAATGTTTGCTGACTGACTGAATCCCAGAAGTTCATATTCTGAAGTGCCTGGAACAGTCTGACACCCAGCACTGCTAGTGGTATTTCCCTGTCCTGGTCTGTCCCAGTCCCACTGCTGCTCCTTACATCCTACAACATTTTACATTCCTGTGTAATTGGACAGTTTATTTTCTGTGGCAGAGAACCACTGTACAAGCTTTAGATTCCTGAGACTGTGGTTTCTTTCATATATGTTAATTTCAAGTTAATTTTCCATTAAATGAGGGAGAAAAAGTCTAATTTATTTGAAATTTTAATTAGCATGTCAAATATTTGGAGGATTTATAGCTACTAAGTAAAATTGGTTCTCTAATATGAATTTGAAACAATTTCTTCAGCATTTCCAACACTAATGCTTCTCAGACCTTAATATGCAACAAGATTTGCTTGGGATTTTGTTAAAATACAGATTCTGATTAAATTCTGCATCTGTAAGTCTGGGTTGGGCATGAGATTCTTCTTATCTTATATGCTCCCAAATGGGGTCAATCCATGGAACTGGGGAACACACTTTGATTAGCAATGCCCAAAATCTTGATCTCATGCTCTAAAATCTCCAGTTTCTATTGTTTAAATTGTCTCATTTCATAGCTCAGTATAGGAAGTCATATGATATACCAATGATGGTTAGGTAAACTTCAAGATTAATTATCAAGTTAATAGCCACCTCCTTTTCTGATAAATTAATATTTATCATGAGTCAGAACAGGCTGGTAAAAGGACATGAAACATAATCATTTTTGTTGTTGTTGTTGTTTTAATACTAAAAGCAATTTCAAAGTATGAAAGATTAGTTTGGAGTGATTTATGACTTAAGAATTGAAACAGTATAATACAACTTTGGAAGAGGAGAGTCATGGCATAAGACACAGAACAAGGTCTTACTTTATATTTCCAGGCTAAGTTAAAATGTAAAGCATGACTACAGAAGTGCTTATCTCATTGGGCATGATGCATGAGCACCTGTTTGAAGCAGCCTGGAGCAGAGGACAGGATGAAGTAAAGGAGTATGTACAAGCACATCACCAGCACCTCCCTGGAGTGCTCTCTGGGAAGGCAACTTTGGGCAGGATGGAGGTGCCCTTGGCATAAAGCAGTGCATTAACCCTGCAGTCAAGCAGGTAAGCTGAATAGTGGCTTCGTAAATGGGCTCAGATTTTGAGCAGCAATAGTTATACTCCCAGAAATGGGAGCACAAAGATGTTTATTCAGCTAGGCAGTGGAAGATATAGGGGAAGTCGGATCATCCTGAATCAGTAGGTTTCAGCCCAGACTCCACTAACAACCAGCTTCTAAGGGCTGCCTTTGAAGTAGCTCATTGCCAAGGCCCCACCCTCAAAATTCTGATGTAATTGACCTCTGGCAAGTCTCAGCATCAGTAGTCTTAAATTTCTCAAGTGGTTATAATGTGCAACATAGACAGGAACCACTATGTTAAGCACTCCCAGGATGGAATTCTACCTTTATAGACTTGGCAGGACATCTCCCTCCATGGCTGGGTCCCTTAATTCCAATTTACAAGTTTAGATGAACCTCTTTCTCTAGGATGGTGATTGTGAGACTTCTGTGGGCCTCAGAACCACCTGGAGGTCTGTTAAAATACAGATTTGGGGGGACTTCATCTGATAATTTCCAATTCCATGGGGTGATAAGTGTCTTTTCAACAAGTTTCCACACAGTGCTAATGCTGCTCATCTGGGAACCCCAGGTTGAAGATCAAGGACAAAGTCTGGGTTTTGAATCTTAATCTCAAGTTGACATTAGGGGCTATTCGAAAATATTAATAATGCCAAATTCACTTATAGAATCTGGATGTAGGCCTTATTGCCATGATTCAGTCTTTACCCTGTGTACCAGTTTAAATTCTTATCTTTCTACCATTTCTCATTATTTCCTAACTTGGAAGTTCCAATACAGGATTTTTCTGACTCAGAATTAGAAAACTTGAATTTCTCAATCTGTACAGTGGCGCAGGCCTGCAATTCAGCTACTCTGGAGGCTGAGGCAGGAGCATCTCAAGTTTGAGGCTAGCCCAGGCAGCTGAGCAAGACTGTCTAAAAAGAAAAAAAAAAAAAAAAAAAAAAAAGGCTGGGAATGCGGTTTAGTTCTACGGTGCTTACCTACCACATATGAGGCCCTAGGTTCCACCCCCTGGAAACACAGGAAAAAATAAATTAATAAATAAAAAGAAGAAAAGAAAACCTGGATTTCTTAAAAGATGATAAGCAATGGGTTAAATTAATATCATTTAGGAAAGCATCTTGTTTGGGTGTTGGATGGGTTGGAGAGCAACTAGTAGGAAGGATTGTGACAGGAAGTCTGGGGGAAACATACTTAAGAAGGTCTGTGACATTGGAATAGAAGGAGGAAACCATCATAAAGGATTAAGAAAATTGTTTGACACAATTTATTGACTGCTGATTATACATTAAATTGAGGGGGAAGAAAGAATCAAGGCTATCACAATCTATTATTCATCTACAATCACTCTGCAATTTATCAGTACGATAACAACCTCAAACTTAACATCACTAGGTATGGCTTAATAATGATATGTTTTAAAGAGCAAAAGTGAAAGGCATTTGCTCCAGCCTTAGCTTAGGGAGTCCTGGTGAGTGAATGAAGTGTCTAAGTTTGATCCTGTCCCACTTTTATCTTTTTATAAAGGAACAGCTAGAAGCACAGATGGTTATCTAAGATTCCTCAGTGTTTTTCACCAGGCACTGTTATCATGTTATAGTAAGTTAGATTTCTTGGGGGAAGTGCATTAATTCTTCCATGACACGAAGTAACTTCTATGTAGCTGAGATTAGAAACCTATCAGACCTCAGAGAAGGAAAGCTCAGAGTTTCAGCAGCACACACCAGAAATCTATGAGCATTTTCCAGGACAGTGTGATTTCTCATTTTTAGCACTCCCTCCTAGCAAAATTTCAGATTGTCTCATTCTACTTCTTGGAAATGAACCCAATAAAATGGCAAATATGCTTAGTGAGCCAAGGAAAACATTTGAAGTTGAATTTTATGTCTTTGATTTTTTTTCCCTTTGTTTTAATTGCTAAAGGATTTCTTTGTCTTTAAGCATAAGATTGACATTCAATTAATAGGATGATCTAATCAAGTCCCCTTGGTTAATAGTTCAGAGAATGCTGAGAAGTGAATAAGTGAATATTACGGCTAGGTTTTCACATGGCATGAATCATTGCAATTTCCTTTGCATTTTCTGGCTAGAAAAATAACGCAGAACCAATAACAACCAAAGATGAGGTGTCAAGGAAAACAGGAGCTATGAAGTAAAGTATGTAAAGTTTTATGGAGCTGCCTGGAAATCAAAGTTGTTTGTATAACTCAAAGAAGTAATCTGATCTGGTGTTTCCCGAAATTCCTTAAAATATTCATCTAGAAAACAGAAGATATACTCTGGCATCTTGAAATACTTTCTGTCTTATAAGACTACATCTCCTACAAACTGTGATCCAGGATAAAGCTACATGAGAGCAAAAGGAATAACAGTTGGTGGAAAAATAACAAGATGAAATGTACAAGACAGAAATATCCACTGTAAAATCCCAGATGTACAAAAGTGATTTGTAACTTCAGCAGTCATTGTTAAACCTTGAGTTTTAATTTTCTGATTGTCTTCAAGTTACAAATAGATGAATACTGTAAAATTATTTTTAATAATAGCAAAATCCATGTTCCTGATCTTAAGTATGTGTAAGTGAACGATCAGATACTGAAAGGAGAAAGGATGATTTCCAATCACTTCTGTTTTTTCTCTGTTCCTTGAAACGACTTTTAAGATAATCCCATAAAACAGAGTATGGACACACATTTACAAAGAGAATGAAGGTGGAGATTCAAGCATGTTCTGAAGCAAGGCTATTCCTGTGAAACAATCACAACTATGGATTATCAAGTATACCACTTAACTGGTACAGAGAGTAGAAAACAATGGAATCCTGTCACGTTGGCAACCCGGCTGGAACTGGAGGACATTATGTTAAGCGAAATAGGCCAAACACAAAGACAAATGCCACATGTTCTCACTTACCTATGGAAGCCAAAAAGCTGGTTTCATAAATATAGTAGAATCTTGGCTACTAAAGTCAGGCAAGGGGGGAAGGGAGGGAGAATGGAGGAAGTCAGGTAACACCCCGCAAATAACACTTGCTAAAATACGTTATTGAGGAGGGGTAAGTTCTGGTGTTTTGCATCACAGTAAGGTGGCTACATTTTACAACCATTTAGTATATATTTTGTAAAGAAGTAGAAGAGGGGAGTTTGAAAGTTCCCAAACCAAAGAAATGATACATGACTGGTGGGATTCTACATCATGTACAACAGAAAAATGAGAAATTATACTCTATTTATGTATGATGTATCAAAGTATATGCTATCTCAAGTACAACAAATCAGAACAAATAAAAAACTATTTCATATATGAATAATATTTATCTCTAAAAGTTATTTTAAGCGTAATCAAAACAGCAATGCCACATCTAAATTTTTGAAAGAAACTTTGTTGAGAGAATTATAAATTCATATGCAATTGTAAGAAATAATACAAAGAGCTTCTGTATGGCCTTTATCTTGTTTTCCCAGTAGTAATACCTTGTCTAACAATATCACAACCAGAAATTGACATTGATGTAATCCATCATATATCTGAAATTTTTGATAATGATTTTAATACTATTAAACATGAAGTTTGTGTTAAAAATGAGAAATGATAAATGTATAAAGAAATAGAAATGCTAACTATCCTGATTTAATCATCATACTTTGTATCCTATAAATATGTATAATTGTTATGTGGCAGTTAAAGATAAAAATAAGAAAAGGATATAAAATTCAAAAACTATGAAAAGTAAAAAATTGGAAAAAGAACAGGCCATCATCTGACTTTCAAGTTTCCTTACCATGAGCTGCCCCTCGTGCAAGAGGATGAACTCGCCATTCCGAGTCTGACTCTTAATTGGATGCATCTCCAATTTCCCAGTTACCCATTCTTAGCATTTTTGCTTCTGACTACCAGGAAACTGCTGCTTTTCCTCACATTCTTCATTTCTTACAATAACACTGTAATAATTCTTCCATAGTTGAAGTTCACTTGAGTTGCAGTTCTACTGGGTGTTTTTATTACCAAGTTTCAAGAATTCCAAGGTCCAGTAGGACCAAGTATTATGAACTCCATAGCATATGTTGTTATCTGTAAAATTACACAAGGAGATGTCAGCTGACAAATAATAATAATTTCTGTGTTATTAGGACTAGTTAGCTTCATATTTATATAAATCACTCTTTTAACTTCCACAATACTTTCTCATCTCTCATCTCCTTCAAACCTTATGAAAATCCTAAAAGATACACCAGTTATCTATTATTTCCATCTTATCTTAAATGAGGATATTGAAGTTCTCTGAATTTCAGTGACTCACACTAAGTGATACAACTGGAATTAGGACCAAATACAATAAGAAAAGGAAAATCAAGGACATTTGCGAGAAAAAAACAGATATTCACACACACACACACACACACACACACACACACAAACTGTCTTGATTATTTTTCAGAAATTTTATACATGTTTTGGAACTAGGAGGTTGAATTGAGTTATTGAGCTACCTCGTATCCACATAATGGACTACGCATAATTTTGGCAGATGCAAAAAAATGTCTTTGTGCCTCTATTCAATAAAATACCCAAGGTAATAGAAATGGAAGTCTCACAGTTGGAAACTATTAAGAAAATGGAGTAGAATCAACTTTAAAATAATTTAGGTACATTTTAAGGACATTTTTTATAATCAATCAGAAATGAAGTGTAAACCTAAAACTCTTAGCAAAGAATAATTTTAGGAATAAAACCATAAAATACTCTGCCCTTTTGTACACCGTATTTTGAGGTATTAAAACCAGATACTTGCTGCTCTGTTAAATTGATTTTTTTTAACAACTTACCAAAACGCTGCAGAATTAGAGTTACTGCTCTTCAGATACTAAATAAGGAACATCCCAGCAGGGCAGTTTTGTGAGTTACATATGGTAGCATAACCATATAGCAAAGCAATTCAAGTTAAGAAACAGAACATTCTCCCAAGACTATAGATGAAGAACATTCTCTTAAGGAAGGAATAAAGGCCAACTTGCTGTGGAGCAATGATAAGAATTTTCTTTGGAGGGTTGAAGCATGCTCCCATCTCAGGCCATCCTAGGACTTTTTCTCTCCTGGACTTGGATATTGCATTTGTTACTGATTCAATAGATACTGTGTATATATTTTAAGTTCCTCAACCCCTTTTAGGGAGGACTTTACTGTGAGTGCTTGTTATTAATAGATGAAATAAATAGCTAGAGATCTGCTATTATTTGTACAGGTAGTGAAAAATACAGCATTTGCCACTATTAGAAAGTGGACAAAAAGAGGGCTAGTCAAACAATGAGAACTATGTTTCTTAGCCTGATTTGAGGGATGTTACTTTTATTTAAGTAGATGAACCACTCACTGGAAAAGCAACCTCTCTTGGTAATAAGCTCACTGGTAAACTATTTGCTTGAGTGAGGAGCCTGTTCCATAAGACCATCATTTAATGACTGGGCAATTTATTTTGAGATAGTAACATGATGCCATTGTCCATAGACTTCTTTTCTTGAATAGTGTTGAGATTGCATTTATAATAAAATATATAAAAACTATATATAAAATTTATAAACTATCATATGTATATACTATTTATATACTTCCTAACTATTTTCTTGGGGGAAAGTACTGGGGATTGAACTCAAGGGCACTCAGCCATTGAGCCACATTCCCAGCCCTATCTTGTATTTTATTTAGAGACATAGTGTCACTGAGTTACTTAGCACTTTGCTTTTGCTGAGGCTGGCTTTGAACTTGAGATCTTCCTGCCTCAGCCTCCCTGCACCCAACCAGAGACACTGGGATTACAGGTGTGCACCACTGCACCCAGCCTTCCTAACTATGTTAACTCACTATTTTATTTGCTAAAAAAATCCATAGTTTGATGAATGCTTTCCTAAAAGAGTTGTGCATAATAAGCAGCACATTGCAGGATGTCTGATCTTCAGTCTTCTCTGGTAGAAGGGAGAATGAACATCTTATCTTCCTCATCTCTTTGTATCCCCACCCTAGCAGCTGGACCATAAAGGCAGATATCCTAAAATCCCTTTGTGGCCTAAGCAGTTGCAGGGAATGGAGCAAGGGTCTGCTGGCACACAGGACATCTTTATCAGATTCAACAGGCACCAATTTTCTTCAAAAACATGACAGAAACTTTCTTATTACCTGAAACTCCTTTTATAAATCCATAGGCTTTAACTGTTCATAACCATTTAAGACAGAGAACTGTCAAACAGCAGACAATCAATAAATGGGAGTAATTAAGAAGCACTTTGGGACTTCTAAAGTCATTTGCTTTGTCTTTCAATGCCAGGATAGGAGGTATTATTTTATCTAGGCCATGGCCCTAACATTCATTAATTTTTTTGTATACACTCAACTGACCAAACTCAATGTACTCTCAATGGAAAACATTGGTGGGAGACAAATGGTTGAATAAGGAGGGAGGGCTTATCATTGACAATTCTTGTATCCTTTATACTTTTGGTTAAAACTGCCAGTGAAGTCACAATCACACATATCTTTGAAACTATTCAGCCCATTCTGTTTGCTGCATCTAAGCAAAGCCCAATACTTTAATGTCTGACTCAATTTTCCGCAGTCTGTTTATTAACACTCTACATGAGTGCAAAAAATTACAAAGCTTCCAGATTCATATGAATGCATGTATCTTGGGTACCTTTTCTTACAAATAAAACCCATGGTAGGTTTGTACTGAAGTACATTCTCTACCATGTATTTCCATTAAAAGCAAAAGGACAGCTCTGTAAGATGTAAGGCTATCTGTAATGATTGGCACAGCTATCTTATCTTGTCAAATGACATTCTGGAGATGCTCTGTGTGTACTTTATGTAGGTAGGTGAAGGTGTGTACTTCTGTGTGCTTTCTTGTCAAACTATTCACATGGTGTTAATTTCCAAGTCCATTCACATGGTGATAATTTCCAAGTCCATTCCAAAATCCCTATCTTTGGTTACACCTTGTTGTCCTGGAATACTAACATAGAATACTTCTGACCATACACTTTAAATATTTCCCCCAAACTATTTAAGGAAGCAAACACAGTTTTAATTTTCTATAACTATTTATCTTTTAGTTGTGCAAAGTATTTCCTGTGGGTAGTTGATACTCATATCTAGGTGAAAGGGGTTGCCAATGTATGTCAAAAATAAACTTTAAGAAGGCTCTTCAAAAGTAGTGTTTGAAAACTATTCATTTGACCTTCAGTGACAAAGCTTATGCCTTGCAAATTGATTAATACAGATACAATATCAAATCATTTTTCATACAATTTTTTAATGTTTGTTAAGTGCTGGAGCAGTATGTAAACAGAGTATTTGGCATTTTTATTAGGCTGCGGAACTCAGTCATTTCCTTTGCAACAACATCTCATAAACTATTTTGACAGTCTAATAAACTATAAAAAGCTGTGGTAAAAACTGGCTCTGAATGTTATAACCGTACAAAATGGAAAGAGCAAGAGAAAACATCTATCACCGGGATTATTATCACTGTTGCTATGGCAACCTGGTTGCAATGGCAATATCTCCACGGTTCTGCTGTTTGTTATCATCTTTCTTGATTTTACATCATTGAAATTGTAGTAATTACACTGTGCCTGATGAAAAATGCATGCTGTCATGGCAACTAAGTCAAATATTCTTAATCATTTCACCTCTTCAATCTAAAATGTAATTGTTTGTCAGTAAAATAGGTTATACAGAAGGCTTCCATGGACTTATGATTGCCTTAAGTGTTTTGCGAAAAATAGTGCTTTTAGTCTCAAGACCCTAAGCTAAACTAATAGCCTGAGATGGTAAACAATGACTCATTATAATAAGTAAGCAGTATTAATTGTAGAGTGACTTCTCCAGTGTGGTAAAATTATAAACCATGGTGACTTTAATACAGTACTTAAAACCAAAGACACAAGAGAATATTTTCTTGCTATCGTCAGTGAATTATTTGAATCAGATGTTATGTTCATTTTGGTGTGCTCCTCTTTAATTTTATGAGTCAATGCCTTCCTAAAATGCATTTTAGAATATTTTATTTTCCTTGTGTACAATTAAGGCACAAAGAAACAATCCTTTTCACAAATATAAAAAATAAAATAAGTTAATAAGATAAAAAATGCCTTTTCAAATAGAACACGACTGCTTTATTTGAGCACAACTTGGCCACAAGCCCATCAGCTATTCCTCAAGTATTGTGCAGTATTTTTTAAGTACATTATTATTATTAGTTACATCTATATATATATATATATATCTTTCCTATTAAAACAGAAGGAAAGAATTGATATGCAAAATTGTGTCCTAAAATGCCACATGAATCTTCCTAAGTGGGAATCCATAAATAAACTATATAATTTCAACAGTAACATTAAAACCATAGTACACACGTTTATAATTACCTGTTTTCCCAGAAGGATGGAAAATTTTACTTGAGTAGGAAGAGAAAATTGAGCAAAAAAAAAATCTTTTGTTTTGGTAACAGAATTTGTATAGCTCAGATCATATTTCTCTCTCTTTAATTTTTGATGTAATTGTGCTATAAGTGAGAGAAGCAAAATAAGTTACCTTATGCTTTTTCAAGAATATATGAGTAGTATAATTATCTTCACTCATATCTTTGGCTGTTTGACTTTACATTTGGAAACACAGGAGAAGCTAAATGTTATATCTTCCAGTTTTTAAATCCATGAGAAAATTATACACTTCTGTCTCAGACATAGCTAACCATAAATCCTCCCTTTCTGTATCTATAGTTCTTTTTGTTAGCATGTCATTACTTTTCCATGAGAAACAGGTTCAAGCTAGCTGTAATATGATTAATCCATTTCTGCTAAAAGCGGAAGATGTCTTTGCTATTGTAAAGCCCAGATTTTATCAACACTGGGGGAGGGGTGGAGAAATGAAATGCAAGTATGCATTTTTGGAGCTTGAGTACCAATGTATTTACAATGATGATAGTAATTTGATTGTGTTGGAGATTGTTTTCTTCATCTTCGATGGATTTAATCACACAATTGCTTTAAAACTCATTCATGACTTCTACATGAAAATATTATACAAATAAAATGAATATAAAATAGTGAAATAGAAAAAGACATGCCATTAATAATAATTTTAGATAAAAGTGAAATCTTTCACTGAAAATATTGTAAAAACACATTAAAAGAATAGAGTGTACATGTTACTCCTCTCTACTATAGGTTAAAAGATTATTCCTCCAGTAACTATTAACATGTTGTATGTACAGAGCTAGAAAATAAGAAGTGGGCAATTACAAATTTTAAGAATGTCAAGTAAAGTATTCGAAGTCATTTGGATGTAAAACTAACAAAGGTATAATAGGAATAACAATATTCAGCTAAGAGATACCAAGACTGCAAGGTAACTAGGAGGTCTAGGAGGATAACCTTTATTTGAAAATCGTAGCATTGACAATATTTTAAAATATCACAATCGGTTTGCCAAAACAATTTTCTTATACTCTACTTTATGGAAACTGTGTCTGTGTGTAGGTAGGTGTGTCACAAAAATAGCAGCCACATTTGTAGTCACATCTCTTGTCTTCACCTCCCCTTCCCTTGGGAGCATGATTTTAAAAAGAAGAAAAGAGACAAGAAAGAAGAAGAAAAAAGTTCTTGGTTCTACATTAACAGAATGGCTCTATGTTAACTTAGGTCTTTCCTTCCAGATTGAACCTGCCCCAACCAATGATTAATTCTCTATTTCCTAATTAGAATAAATTGGCTTTTCATCCTTGTTGGGACCAAATTTCCCTTATGCCGTTCCCTGACCACTGGCTGGCCTCTGTCTTCTCAGCTCTGGACAGGGAGGACAGGATCATGTGAGACACAGCAGGAAGGCATGGGGCTGACTACTCAGCTGGAGATGGAATGTTCCTATCTCCACCAAATCCTTATCTGCACAAATGATGGCCAGGCACTGTTTGAGACTCTTTGGGGTTTTGTCTGCATCAATGAACAAAGAGTCCCCAAGTTCCTATTCTTGTGGTGCTTCCCTTACATAGCACAGCCATTTTCCTTTGAAGGGGCTAGAGTGGCAGGCATCATTTTTCACCAGTGCGTCCAGTACTCTATCCACCTCCTGATGGTGGGGACCAACACAGTGAAAATAAAATTACATTGTAAACTCTGAAGTGCTATAGGAATACGAGTGATCATTGTTATTTAATCTAATTTCTCCTCCCCTTCAGGAAAATTTCTCCATTCTTCTCACTGTCAGTTTTGTGCTCAGGGAATTCAAATTAATTTAAAGATTAGACTGAGTAAAACATAATTAGGAAGGTAAATGTTCTGGGGGGAAAAAGGGCAGCAGAAAATGCGTTCCAGACATAAATATATATGACGTTTATGTTATCTGCCATTTTTACATCATCTGTCACAGTTGCTTTTCCCTGGCATGAATAATCTAAGACTAACTAAAGTTATTCAAAACATCAAACTGTATTAATGGAAATCATAAGAGATTAGAATATTAGGAAGTTTCAAAAACTTCCCCACCCAGAAATAATTTAAAAATACAAATTAAATGTGGTTTTCAGTAGTGTGTTAAACAGACATATTTGACAGAATACATCCTTTTCCGAAAATAGAAATACACCCTAAATTTGAGCTGCATCTCAGGACTGGAGCATTTCAAATTGCTTCCTTAAAATGCACAAATGCAGCAACGTCATGTAGGATGGACTTTATAGGGCTTAAATAAAATAGATCAGTTGCCCAATCTGAGTATGTGTGTACTTTAAATGTTTTTATGTGATGATAAATTTCAGGTGCTATCTATTATATATTTACTTTTTTTTCAGTACTGGGAATTGAACCCAGGGTCCTATGCTTATAAGGCAAGCACTCTACCAACTGAGCTATATCTCCAACCCTAGGTCCTGTCTATTAATTGAAACCTCTCATATGTAGAAAAAAAATCCTTAAAAATTAGGTTCTCCAAAAAATCCAGGGGTGTTCCTTTTTTAATTCTGGTTGGTCAATCTTTTAATTGCTTTCCCTCACCACCTTTGAAACAGACTATTAAAATAGTCATAATTAAAGCATACCATATTGGAAAGAGTTTTATATCTGGAAATCAGATTATTCATATTTCTTATGGAATTTTCTCGTAAAGTTAAAGATATAGACACTTGAAAAAAAAAGCATATTGCTTTTGTGAATCACAAGTTAAACATTAAATATTTCTTACAGCCTCCAAGGCAAAAATACTATTAAGGTATTGAAAATCTGAGCAACCTTTCTGTGCCACATTTAAACTTCATTGGTGCAGCTTTTAGGTCAGAATGAAACTTTCAGATTCTATAATGTGAAATTCATTTTATTGTGTAACCTTCTTAGAACTGCCTGAAGGCTGAGACTAATAATACTTCTGATAAATGACAAGTTTTTAAATATGTGGACTCAGTCTAGCATTTAAGTTAAGAATGTTTGAAAAGTCAAAATTGCCCCTCGCTTTTTTTCTTTTATTTGTATACCCTTTTGAGATATTGGAATTTCAAGGTAAAAATAAAAACAATTTTGTTACTGGAGAAATACAAAGTTTATTTTCCATCCTAATTTTTAATAAACACTTCTAAATCATAACTCATATGTAAGCAAACCAAACGTTTGTATGTTTAGTATTATTTCTAATCAATTTCCATGTTTTTGCCAATAAATGGAAGCTAAAATTGTTGCAATATTTGAGTTATGTCAACTACTCTCAAAAATGATGACTTCATTTTATAAAGGTATTGGATAAATGAAGAAATGAGTCCTTGCAGAATCATGATTCACCTTCTAACAACATATGCTATGATGTTACATGTCTCCTCATAATAAATCAGTGAAGGACTTTTGAAACTAAAAACTAAGAGAAGCAAATCCATGTTAGTCATCTTGTACTGCATCTTTAGTTAGAAGAATATTAAAATATTAGTGAATTTCTTTTCTCAATAGCTCCCTGCTGTATAGAAGATTACAATCAGAGTCTCAAAACTAGGGCACACAAGGGAAGACAGGGAAGAAATGCAATCCTAAGCATTTTTTTAAAAAACAAAACAAAATGTCATTTCTCTGATGCATGAAATTTTTGTATTTTTTTTAAAGTGTCATGTCTATTAAGTCAATGATTTAAATCCTACTCATGTCTTGAGTGAATGAAAATTTATTGTGGATCAGTGATCTAATGCATAGGGAATGCAATCTTGGATTAGGCCTACAGTCTAACTGCTGAAAAACAGAAACTCTCTGTTTCAAGGTCAGCTTGAGAGTGTCAGCCTAAGATTTGGAGAGTAAATCCAAGGAATGAGTGGGAAAGCAATCCTCTCTTGGAAAAGTATATCTTGCTAAACTCTAAGAGAAATATTGATTTTTTAATTTTGCATCTATTTTATAAAGTGCCACTGAACTTTTCAGTTTTAAGTGACTAGAAACAATTCAAAATAATTTCAGCAAAAGGAAGGGAGGGAGGAAAGGAGGGACAGGGAGGGAAGGGAACAGAGTGGAGAGGAAAAGAAAGGAAAAGAATTAGTTGGTAGGTTCCAGGGGTTTGGCCAGCTTGGGACTCAAGAGGTCTGAGGGCTCCGTTTGTTTCCATCTCACCTTTGGGTTTCATCTTTACCTGGCAGCCAAGTGACCACCAATTCAGTCTTATTTCCTTTCAGTTTCAACCCCAGTAGGATAGAGTGAGCCCTCTAGATGGAAACTCAAAACAAATGCTCTGAGATTAACTCTGCCATTCTTAAAGGGACTCACTCACTGGGCTTTGAAGATGTGTGGTGTTGGGTTTAGTCATGGATTCCTGGTGATGAAGCTGTATCTGGGTATGAGCTTCAACAGGAGCCTTGTAGGAGACGTGTAGCCCCAAATGAAAATCAGGGTATGTGGCTAGAAGCAGGGGAAATACATGAGGGAAGCACTTAACACAGAACTGCACCATTGTCAAAGTACCACATTTAATTCAATTTAAAAATTATTATATCTGCTTTTCTGAGTTTTCAATTCCTTGTTTTATGCAGCCCATGAAATTCCAATGCATTAAATACTAACTCTTGCTTTGTGACTCTATTCTATGAATGATGCAATTATGTCTTTGGGGACCAGATCTGTGGTTTAATACAGCAAGTTAACTGTAACAAGATAGGGCATAATAGTGATACCAAAGGAAGGAAAGGTAGCATGCATGGCAGCCCTTGGGTGTGCAGGATTCTCAAAGGTAATAATAATAGAAGGGCTGTGGGTAGCTTCAAATTACTTTTTCTTTCTAATTGGCAATTAGTTCTAATTAACTTTTAATTAATATTCAATGTTTTCTTTAACAAATGGAACCCTGATGAGATCACATCTGTTAATACCATTCAGTTTCTATTTTGGTATTCTACAATTTTCCATTATGACTGTGGCAAGTAGAACTTCAGACAGAAAAGTGATCACCTTCTAGCCAGGATGAAAAAAATGGCCTGATGTAAAGTCATTGTGCTTTGCACGTAATTTTGGCAAAATGGACTGTGAAGCTGGACTTCACTCTATAATCTTAAGAGACAGTATCAAGTCATAGAAGTTACAGTCACTTTTTGTGTGGCTTCGGTTACAGGTCTTTTCAGGAATTGAACACTGTGTATAACCGTGCCCCTCTACTGTATTAGATGCACAGAACAGAAGGCAGAACAAAATGCATAAAAAGAGAAACATAAGAGATCCCTTCAGATACACAGATATCCCTTCCATTCAGTTGTTTTGGAGATAAAGGTGAAATCCAGAGATAATTTGGGCTTGTCCATGCAATTCCGCACAGCTAATATTAGAAGAAACAAAATCAGAGAAATCTGCAGATATTTTATAGAAAGTTGAACCTTGCAAGAAGCAAGTTGTTTTTCCTGCCATTGGTTCTCCTGACTTTCTCTAGGCCCGTTACTTTCAAAACTGTTGCTGACATTATTTGAACATTTTTGTTGTCATTATTTTCATAATTTGGCTTTTTAGTCCAGCTAGTGTTTTGGTTGGTGCTTTGGATAATCTTTCTATATTATCTCTGTCTCTCCTTTTTAATTTGTGAGTAAGCTTTTAGTATTATGGATGCATGTCCTTTCAGATTATCTCAATTTTACCTTTGCTGATTAGGATAATTTTCAAATATGCTTCTGCAGTTGCTCAATATTAAATAAAAATGGAGCCATTGTTCATGATGATGTAGGGATTAGGCAGAATAACTGGGTCCATCAAGTAATTTCTCAATTTCAGCCAGAAATCAGAGTGGGGAAACACAGATGTTTCTTGCTAATATTTTGGTTCAAACATCTAATTTCATTTTCTTGATGAGAGGTCAAAATTCAAAACTTTGGTTGAGAGAAGCAAAATTCAAGTTGACTGATTATTCTTAATATTGGCTGCAGAACCGTGGCTTAAGGACTAGCTTATTTGAAAGAGATTTTGGCCCTTGTAAAGTACTAATTCAGATGGCTATATTTGGGTAAATGGGTTGCAGTTCTTTTGTGCTTGAAAGTGAAAAATAATTTATTTGCCAAACCCCCAATCCTCTTTTCCTCATAGATCTTCTATTGCCATGATACTTTGGAAATGTGAATAAAGTTTTTCTTTAGCAAAATAATCACCATAATTAAAATAAATAGATGAATCTTATGATTTAAAAATAATATTTGATAGGAATTGATACTTCCTTCCTCAGTACATATTTTTAGAAATAATGCATTTTGTGGGGGATATTATGTGCTATGAGAAACTCCTTATTTTGCTAAGATGTTTAATAAAGCATGTAATTGTTAATACATTTTATTGGACTTTATTACATACTGCAATGATAGTTTTTTATAGTACTTTTGAAAATTTGAGAGTAATGTGACCACAGAGGAACCATTTCCAGAGGTTAATAATGCCATTAGCTTCATTTTTTAAGCACTTAGTTTAAGTTTAAATCCTGAATCCTACTTTTCTCTTTTGATGGATTCTGAATGATGATTCTCTGACACCTTAGGTCAAAATTTTCAAAGAGCATTTAAAGAAACATTGTTTTTCTTTTATACCCATGAAGGTAGCTGTGGCTTTCAGCAACATTTGCTTACCAAAAAAAAAAAAAAAATAAAAAAATGTAATCATATTATTCTTAATAACTAGACACATATTGATTTGTGATTCTTGTTGATTGACCCACAAAGGGAACACTGACATAATCATACAATTTTAAGAGAATTTAAAAGAACTCATAGCTTTCTAGTAAATATGCTTAAAATATAAAAATCAGCCCTTATAAAATCTATGAACTAGAAAACATTTGCATATTGTGCCTGTTCATTGTAAATGTTAAAATTCTCAATATTATTAAGTTTTGGTTAAAAATCAATCATCTAGGGAAGAACACATTTTTTCATTAACTGTTAAAATTAAATACAATTTAATTATAATTGTAGTGAAATCCAAAAATCAAGGAAATGCAACATCAAAAGAAAATTTTAAATTATTTTAAAAATTAAAAAAAGAAAAAATTATTCATTTTCTCTATAATCTCACTTTGGGAATTTCTCAGATGAAAAATCATCAAATAGGAATAAAAACCGATATGCAGAAAAATGCCCTTTACAGATAAATTCATAATGGCAAAACCAGGAAAATGATCCAATTATTCAACAACATGAAATTCTTAAGTAAATTATGTCATCTAATTTCAGCAGATCATTAATAACTTTGTCAATTATTTGTGGAAAATTATATGTAAAGTGTTGGAAGTATAGCTCAGTGATAGCTTTGGGTTCAATCCCCAGCACCAAAAACAAAAATAAAATAGTTGTGTACATTTTATGGTATAATATTTTTACACATGGAAGAAAGACAAAGAATGATTCAATTAATATAAAAATATAAGCAATTTTTAAGAAAATATGTGGGTGCATTTTTCTTGTTTTAAAATATCCTTTTATTATATAGCCTTTTCTACCTTAAAAATAGTGACCTTCAAAAATTGATTTTTATTGAAAAACCCAACATGAAGTAGAAGTTTCCATATTTTTTAGCAGTTCTACAACTTCTCAAATTCAGAATTGTCTGATTTAAAACTAGATATTCCTAAATTTCATTTGTAAAGTAGTTATTTAAGATATCCAAAAATTTTATTTCCTAATTATTTTATTTATTAAAAATTATATATTTATTATAAAAAATTAATAGAAAAAACACCCTTGTAAAGGTAATTAAACATAAGAAATAATTTGTGCCCTAAATGTTGGGGAATTTTTAATTTACCAGGCACCTCACCAAAGAAGATGTCCAGATGACAAATTAGTATGTGAGAAGACATTCTACATCATATGTTATCAGGAAAATGCAAATTAAAACAATGAGGACCACTACACATCTATTAAAATGGTCCAAATCCAGAGCACTGACAACACTAAGTGCAAGCAAGGATGTGGAGCAACAATACCTTTCATTTATTGCTGATGGAATGTAACTTATGTAGCCCCTTGGGAAGACTATTCAGCAGTTTCTTACAATACTAAAATGTTCTTACCATATGATCCATCAATGGTAAGCTCTCAAAAGAGCTGAAAACGTACCCACATATCCCCACAAAAACATGCACATGAATGTTTATAGCTACTTCATTCATAATTGCCAAAACTTGGAAGCAACCAAAGAGGTGAATAGATAATCTGTGGTCTATCCAGACAATAGAATATCATTCAGTTCTAAAAGATGTGCCAGAAATTTCAATGCAAATTACTACGTGAAAGGAGCCAAATTGAAAAGGCTAAATGGTATAGGATTTCAACTTAATGATGTTCTGGAAAAGTCAAAACTATGTAGACAATAAAAAGATTAGTGATTGCCAGAGGTTAGGGAAGAAGAAAAAGAAAGCACAGGGTACTTCTATCTATACAATACAAGAGTTGTGGGAACATGTCATGATACATTTGCCCAAGCCCATTGAATATAAAACCCCAAGAGTGAAGCCAGATGTTAAATTATGGACTTCTGGTATTTATGTGTCAAGCAAGTTCCTCAATTGTAACAGATGTAGTACTCAGATGTGGGCTGTTGATAATAGAAGAGGCTATGTATGTGTGAGGTTAGATGTGTTTAGGAAATGTCTGTACCTTCCAGTTGATTTTGTGGTGCACCTAAAATTACCTAAAAAATAAAGTCTATAAAAAATTGGGGAACATAATTGGGTTGGATGGGAACTTCTATGATAATATGACAACTCTGAAGGGAATATTTTGAATCTCTGACAGGTGCAAATTTTCTCTTTAAATGTTTATTTTCTCTTTACGATGAACTATTTTCTCTTTATTAATACACATATACCAAAGAGTTTATTTTTTCATTCAGAATAATGATAAGTAGGTGTTTTCTTGGAGTGGAGTTTATGAGTGTATTAAAGGTTAAAAGCTACTATGATTATTCCTATTTTCCAAGTTGGTTACTTCTTGGATCAGCCACACTTGTGTGGCGACTTGGCAGAGAGATCTCATTTTATTTGAAAGAAATATTACATTGAATATTTTTTATTTCAGGAATTCCTGTCCTACCCTGGAAACTATGCCAATAGCAGATGTCCTTGGGGCAAAACCTGGCTAGGGATCATGTACCATCTTGCTATTTTCTAAAGCTCTTCCAACTAAAAAATATTCACTTTTTTTTGCAAACAATTTTCAATTTATTGAATATGACCAGGAGAATTAAGATTTATGTTCAACTCTTCAGGAACAACTCTATTTTGTAATTGAAGGAGAATTATATATTGCAAGTGTATACCCTGGATTTGTTCCCATTTTGTAAGCAAACATAGATGAGCTGTCAGTAATTTAACATTCATAAAATGATTTGATCTCTTTTGTGCTCTATAAATCTGAGGTACTATATTTTTTGAATTAAAATCGAAATCATATGTTATTCTGTGTAATAGGCTACCTGATATAACATGAACTTTGAACCAGGACTCCTGTTCTCTACTGACCACTAAGTGAAAAATAAAACATATTTTAAATTGGATTGATTAAGTACAAAACATTCCTTTAAGCCTTACAAGAAAAATAAATTCATGAGCTTTAAGGTTCCCTTGACAACACAAATAAGGAATTATATTTTGTTCATTAAACATACTCTGTCTCTCTGCCATGTTAGTTATAGGAGTGCATAAATAAATGGATGTTAAAAGGTGCAGATACTGTATAACTTGGTAAACTTCTTGCAATATTACATTTTCAATATTATGTTTTAGAGAAGAATATAATGATCAGTAGCTATTACACACACACACACACACACACACACACACACCCTGGGTTCTTTGATCCCCAAGACCACACATACAAAAAATTATAAAACAGTGATTTCTAAAGTACATGGTTGTCAGTAGATGACCTCAGCTACAGTAGACTTCTATCACTGGTTGTTAATTTGGTGATTCTCTTTTTCATACTAAACTGGTAATTTTCATGATTTTCTTTGCTCACCTATTTGGGTATCATAGGTGAAGATGTTTGAAATTGGAAAACCACATACTCAGGAAAAAAGAGATTTTATTCAGATGACTTCTGGGCCAAATTTTTACTTCCTAGCCACACTACTACCCTCATTGATAGGATTAAATAAATTGTAATACAAAATCAATAAAAAATAAAAAGCAATCCTCCTATAAAACTAAAAAGGAAGAAAATATACTTCATAGTTGCATTTCCCTTCCAAAAAACTTTTTGCTTGTTTGTAGGGAAGAATCATGAAAAAACAACAAATGGAAAAGTATCATGAGTACCTCAGCATCTTACATTTCCTACAACCAAAGTCTAGGAGACTTCTACCAAATAGGTGTTTATAACAAACTGTCCCACACGTCTGTGCCAGCAGGACTGGTGATTGTGGGGACACTCTATCCCTTTCTCTTGCATAATGTTTTCCTTTCAAAGTAAAACATGTACTCTGTTATTAAATATTGCTTGATTTATGTTACAAGCCAAGACAAAGTGAAACTGTGAAAGTCAAAAAAAAGAAAACACATTTAGGACTTTTCGTTTGGGAGTTTCCCTGTTAAATTAGTCTGTACTATTAAATTTCAAAAAAAATTAATACCAGTTGTGTCCACTATATGTCTAATCTGAACTCCAGTAGGTCACACTTTCTGGAGCTTTTCTTGTTGGTCTTAAATCCAAATTTTTCTAGCTAGCCTTTTCTAGCTCCCAACATTCTCTGTGTGGACTAATTTGGGTGCTGCAGTTGAAACCTGGGTGGGAACTTGGGGCTACATTTTTCTGTGTGTCATTTTGGTGATCCGCTGGAAATATCACATGGTTCATAAGCATGAACAAGGTGCTTCAGTTGATCTCAATGATCTACTTGGGGATTAGAATATCTCCTCTGCAGAACAAAACAAATTTATAGACTGTTCCAGGCTAAATGTTTTGCTTGGTGTTTTATCAGGATATTTTGACCCACTACCCTGGCCCTTGGTTCCTAGCATAGCCTTGGGCTCCAGTAAGGTAAATGGTGGAAGCAAAAGCTTAATATCCTCTCATGCAAGCTCTGAGTGGCTGCATGATGGTTTGCTGAGACCCTCACTATAAATCAATATTATCCTGCCAGAGTTACGGTGACAACAAAAAGAAAAGAAGCTATCATTACTCTACAGTGGAATATTCCGTGTGTGTGTGTGTGTGTGTGTGTGTGTGTGTGTAAATTATAAATATTACTTTTTCTCCCCACCTTCAGTTTTTAAAATGTGGTTTCACATTTCATTTAATGCTAAATGGTTCATTACATAGAGTAGCAACTCAGTTCTCTTATTACGGTGTTATCTTTCACTTTGTCAAAATATGTCTACTTGATAAGAAATCTGACAGAAGTTGCTTATGATGGGATCACTAACAGCCATCAGTTTCTCTCTAGCAAATGAAACTGTAACCATGGTGACGGCCTTTTTTTGCCAGAATGAAAATGAGACAGCACTCTGCTGCAGCCATTAGCAGAATACACAAATGTCCCTCAAGGCAAACATCTAAAGCAAATGGACTGCAAAGGAAGGAGCACTAATTTCTATTTATTTAGGATTTGTAAACCTAGCAGAGCAAGATATTAACAAAGGAACAAACAAAGAAAGCTTAAAAAATCCCTGCTGTTTGTGTTTTTCTTTTGGTTTATGAAACTCCTTGTTTCAAACCTAACATACTCCATTCTGATTTTCCTAGTCTAGTGTTGAATAATATCAACAATGTGCTTTGACTGTACCCCTGGATATTTCATGGGTTTTTATCCCCCTCCCCTTGCACAAAAGGGAAAGAGAACTTAATCAAGTAGAAAAAGTACTTTAAATGATAAGGAGTTCCTCCTCTTTTTTTTTTTAATGTGCATTTTAGGGAAAACTATCAAAAACGAAATACAAGATGTCCTTTTTCATATACTTTAATTTTCAAAGAGGCATGTTCATTCTGATAAGGTGCACAGAAGCTGATAATAAGTCTATTCTAACACTATCAGCAATCAGCCACAGCCTGCCAAGACCTTTCAAGTGTCAGACTCCTCTCACTGTCTTCTTATTCACCATTAGATCCATCTCACTAGAAACTCCTTAGTGCATGCAGATATTCCTTCTGACAGACATGGCTTAGGAGAAGTTTCTTTAACCATCTATGATATAAGAAAATGATTTTTTAAAATCCATGCATCTAAGATTCAATATTAATTTAAAATGGTTTGTTTCTGCCTTTTTCTTTCTTATTCTCTTCTGTTAAGTACGTTTCTCCCTCTCCTTCTTTCCCTCTCTCCCTCCTTTCTTTGTAAACTATTCTGATTTATTAAAATTAATAATTTTCAATATCAGTTTATTAAATGTACTGATTCAGTGTATTTGCTACAAATGTTTACTTAATTTTTAATTTTTGCCTCGATCAAAAGAGCAAATAACTTGGGTAGTAATCCATGAAGCCTTGGAGAAAATTCATGAATGCCCGTTTATGGATATGTTATTCCAGAATCCATGCTGCCACCGCAGAAAGGCAGAGAAGTATCAAGTTCAAGAAATGATACTTGTGCTCAATTTCTTTTCAGCACATCTGATTTAGTAGATTTCAAAACCCACTAAGGGTCTAAAAGCCTGTGGCTATATTCATATAATTAGCCTGTGGGATTGTCTTTTAATAACTACAGTACAGATTCTCTGCATACCCATCTGTGGAATGAGTTTATTTGCAGTTTTGTTTTTTTTTAATTGAGGGGAATCAGGCCTCAACTATCTGTACGTTTATTTTTTCTTGTCAACTTTAAGCATCTTCCTGAAGGCACTGTAGACTGAAGTGAGGGATGCTCGTGGTATAAAAATGTGCCCCTTGGTGGGCACAGTGGTGCAAGCCTATAATCCCAGTGGGTCAGGAGGCTGAAGCAGGAGGATCACGAGTTCAAAGCCAGCCTCAGCAATTTATCAAGGGCATAAGAATCTTAGTGAGACCCTGTCTCTAAATAAAATATAAAAAAGGGCTAGGGCTGTGGCTCAGTGGTTAAGTGCCCCTGTGTTCAATCCTGGTACCAAAATAAATAAATAAATAAAAACAACACTTGCCTTTGGCCAGATATTCACTAACTCATTCTTTTGCTCTTAAACTACAAGACATTAAGGGCCAATGGAATATTTCTAAAATGAGACAACAGGAAAGGCAGGTTAGGCACTGATTTTGAATCTGGGCATTGAGTTCAGATTCCCAGATGACCACAGATTCTTTAGTTTTTACTAAGCCAAGGCTCTTCATGGTGGGAAGGCAGCAAAGACACTTTAACATATAAAAATGAACTAGCTAATCCATATCTCTAGCTTGCAACTGATTTTTAGAATTATTTTATAAAAATATATCTGTTAATTCACCAAATATATATCAAGTGCCCCTTAATATAAGACATAGTGTAGAGCCCAGCATATGAGAAAGGTCCTATGCATGAATAGCTCAGATGTTGTAATAATAGTCAAACTCTGAAGAAGATAACTGATTCTTCATCAGTATCTGAAGAAGAGAAGTAGTGAGATCTGCCTTTGGATGATGACAGTGGGGACAGAAAAGATGAGTTGGGGTCTAGAAACACCTAGGTTAGAATAAAGGGGATATATTATAAGTAAAGGAGAAGAAAAAATCAGACTCTCTCTGAAATTCCTGTTTTTCCCAACTAAATATAAAATATAATTTTTGATATGTAATTAGCTCCAGAAGTGTCCCATATGGTGCAATGTTCAAGTGCTCATGGCTGTGTTGGAACCATGACTAGCTGTACATGCAGGCTAATTAAATACCCTCCAAACTTCTCAGTTTTTTCACTTGTTAAATTGTGAATATAATTATCACTATTGTACAGTGGGCATCCACTAAATGTGAGCTATCATTATTGGTCCAGAGAGTAAGATGTGGTAAATTGTTAAAGTATTATCTACTAAACACTTTCACAAGTGAGTCTTGGATTAATTCAAATGTGCCTAATCAATTCTCCTCCAAGAGATGTGATAAGGAGCTCTGGCTACGGGAGGTGTATACACATCGCTTCCTTCATCCACCAAGGAAAACCCAGCAGAACTAAGCAGTGTGCTCAGTGGCTTCCTTGTCGTTTGTATGTTCTGGAGCAAGTTTCTCACCTCCTTGGGAACTAGAAACAAATAGTCCTTCCACCCACAACCAGTTCTTTCAGATACAACCCTTTATTTATCACTGATGTCCACACAGAACCAGAGGAATTAAAAACAGAAAATGATAATGTCTAGAAGATGCCCATCAGGACGGGCTTCTACCACTTTCTAACCCTTTCACTTCTCTCTTCTAGGAATATCAAGGGAGGTTCAGAATGAAAAACAAAGAAATAGCACTGGGACCACTTCTGTCCTTGGCCAATCCTACCTCCATGAGACTGAGGGTCTTCCTTCTTCAGTTGGCTAGGTGAGTGCTTGGCCACCACCCTTGGTCATAACTCAGTTAGATACCTTGAAGTTAAGCCATACCAGGAGCCTGTCCATGGCACTAAGTCAACTTTGTGAGCATTTCTGTCTAGTTTGAATCCATCAACGAGAAAGATAAAATTCTAGTAATTTTTTGTGTCCCTTATAATTCTAAAGAGAATATTAAATGACCTTTTGCTCACTTGTACCCACCACCATGTAAATCTAAGTCTTAAACTCAACCCAGAATAAAGCTGTCCCCTTAAATGAAAGTGAGAAGTCTTCGCAGGCTGCCATTTACTGTTTTCATTATACCAGAGGGCCACTTTCTGTTGTAGGTGACTTTGTAAGGAAGGTTAATAAACATTGAAATGATTCTGATTCCAAAGTTCTTAAGGACTGGGCATGCACCCTTTAAGAGTGAAACCTAGTACTTATTTCCTTTGCTATGACTTTAGGGCGAGAACTTTCTAGATTTCAGTCTGGGCAGTTTTGCTTCCCAGAAGCAGACTGATCTTAAATTCAGAAATCAGCAGTCTTCACTCTAGTGCTCCCCAAATTCTCCCTTATAAACTTGCCCCACTTTTTAGCCATACCACCTGCAGAAACTACTTTCTCACATTGTCATTTGAAAACCCAATTCACACATAAATATAAATAATGATTTATACAGAATTTATAGAAATTATTTATTTTCTCAAAAGCAACTAAGAGGAGAAGATCAACATGTCCCAAATGATGTTATCCTGTGTACCATCATTAAAATATTTTAGGGAAAATCAACTTTCCAGACAACCCCAAATCACCGCCCATTCTTCCAGTCCATAAGGCTGGTCTGACGGTGAACATGTCGCGACCTCTCAGCTCATTGTGGTAGGCACAGAGAAGACTGAAAGCAAATACCTCAACTAATTCACTCAGTGAGGACTTGCTCTTATTTCTACTGTACTAAATTGACTAGCCATGCAAAAAATAGGATTAACTGTCCAATTAGGAACTCAAGCTTTTTTTTTTTTAACAATTGAGCCTGCCTATACAAGGAAGTTATTAATAAAATAAGCCATTAAATTCAAAATAGACAGTAGTTAAGTTGGGAACTTCCTTCTTCATCAAATCATATTTCAACTCATTTAGGAGCAATACCAAGGTTGGTTCCAGCTTTCAAAATAAATGAAGGCTACTCAAGGAATGCCTAACACCCATAAAAATCTGAGCCAAGTGAGTGTTATTTCAGGCTGGTATTTATCCCAGGGGTAGAGTTTTATTGGAAGCATATGAGAAACATGAGTATGTTTCAATGCATATCATATTTATTAAAACATTTTTTAGCATTTTTCTGTTTTTCTTGGCAACTCAGAAGTTCATCTTTCAAATAAATTAAGTTATGAATGTATGAAAATAATGTATATTTAGTTTATATTCCTTAGCAGTGAATATTCTCTTTTAACACATTTCTTCTTTATAATTATTGACTTTTTTCTCTAATCCTAAAAGAATCACAACCTTTAACTCTATATGCTGGTTTGTTGGTGGCAAATATCCACAATGAGAATTTTAATTCTCAATAAAGATGAAGTGATCCAAGGTTTTCAGGAAGTTGAGCATGAGACAGACCTTAGAGCCTTATGCTCAACCCTCTTGTAACATGTTAGAGTCTTCTGAGTCACAGGGATGATTGGAAAGTTCAAATTTTATGGTATAATTCCAGTCTCTTTCCTTATTTCTAGTTTTACAAAACCCGCTTGCATGATCACAAAAAGAGATATTGCCTCCATGTTAATTCAGATCTATTTCACCCTATATAGGGGCATGTTTCTACTCATGTCCAGACAATGCCCCACTTATCCTTGTTCTTCCATGATGGCCTCCTCCCCTCAATATTACTAGTTTTAATGAATATGGCAGAAAAGCACATCCTTAAAAAACTTTTCATAATTATGGAGAAAATACAAGCCTGTCATCCAGTCTTCCACTTATGGATGTCAGTATGATATTCACAAGATGTCCTGTTAAGCTATACACAAAACATTTTGGAACCAATATAATGTATCTTTTAATTTTATATCATACTGAGGAAATTATTGGATAGAAGATATTAAAATGCTTTAGATAATAAATGATAGATAATACCTGTTTACATTTTTTTAATACTTTTACTTAACCTGAGAGGGTCGGACAGACTACAATTAGATTAGATGAAAACGTTCTTGTTCTTTAGCACCACAATATAATTCATTTTTAACTTTCACTCACTACATATATAGTTATCTGAATGTTAGCAATTAAAATACTTCAAATCAAGTTTTTTCTTCCATATAGTTTTTTCTACAACCTTGAAATGCATTAAAAAAATTGAAAAGAGAACTGTACCAGGGACTCATGCTTGCCAAGAACCTTCTGAATTGTTTAGAGGCATATTAAAGGGTTATATCAACTCATGTATCAGTTGTCCAATGTTCCTATTTCCCATGTGTAGATCTAGACCTTGTTGTATTTCTTTGGCTTAAAAGAAATGTACTTGCTTTTCTTAGACCAGCTACCTCTGCATCTCACATGTTCTGAAAAATATTTGCACCCTTTCTGATCCCTTTGGAATGTTTTCTCACAGGAGCATTATATATGTAGGTTGATGAATTTTTGGAAGACAACAGCTCTTGTATGAGTCAAAAATACTGCAAATTCTTGATCATGGAGTCTTCCCTCTACACTGGGTACTAGGGATGGTAGTCCACTAACAGCCTTCAGTAACAGAAGAGATTGAGAAAGGTATATGGTGGGGTTGCAGTGCCTTCCCAAACAGGAGCTGAGAATCTGTAAAGTTTAACTGGGGAATAGGGAAAATAAAGTGACTGAATAATGAAGAACCTGGTAACATCAGACCATGGCTCTGGTTATGCAAAACCTTCACTGCCTTAGATTCTAGGAGATTTTTTCCATTTTTTGATTCATATTCATATTTCCTAAAGATTAAATGTGATCACATTGTTCCTGACCATATACACTTTTTTATTTTGATCTGACACCATCAACTCTTCAGAGTACTTGTCAACTAGGAAAGGTAGGTAGTGGAGAACACTGGAATATATAGGGCTCATGATGAAAAATGCTGAAGAAGTTATACCAGTACAGATTGCTAAAGGCTCACAAGGCACCCTCACTTTCTGGAGGTAGAGGAGTATTTTGGCATCTGAAATAGAATTGATAAAAATTTAGTGGAAAAAGTAGTAGAGGATCAACCATTCCAGAGAAAGAAACCAGCCTGAATAAAAATCATAACAGAGGAAGCTCTATAGTATGAATTTTGGAAGCAGTGATGTGGAGCAGAAATAGTTTTGACAATAGACAAAACAGAATCTCAGTTCTACTCAGAACTTTGAGTATTTGGTCTTGTTTTTAATACTTGATTCTACACTTATAAGTTGGATATGTTTTCCTTCTCATACAAATATTGTATTAAATAGAAGAGTGTTTGCATAATACTTAGTTACAAATGAAATGTTCTATAAACCATAGCAATCCATTAAAGGATTTTTATGGAAGTCATTGACATAATTTGAGTTCCCTTTTTATTTTCCTAAGTACAATGTCTTTCTTGAGGTAAAAAGAACAGAAGACATTTTCCCCAATGTTGAAATTTATAGAAAAATATTTAATTGAAGGATTAATACAAGCAAGGTTGACCTCATATAATAAATGACTAGATGGAGACTATGTCCAAAGACATCAAGGCCTGAAACCTCAGTGATACTATTAGTATAATGAACTTTGATTTTATGGAAATCAGTGCTTCAAGTGAAAAAAGGACATCATAAGAACTGTGTATTTAGCTAAGAAATATAGAAGAAACTGAGTTAGTTTTTCCACAAAGTACTCACAAAATCAAATTTTAAAGTCAGAATTCATCTTTGAGATTACTTGGTGTATCCTTCTTACTTTCCATTGAGAAACCTCAAAAGCAGACTTATTAAGACAGTGAGGAGACAGGAAGATTGAAACTAGATCCCAGGTTTAAAAAAAAAGAGAAGAGCGCAAAAAATCAAAATGGATTAAAAACCTAAATGTAAAAACTTTGAGACTGGTAGAAGAAAACACAGGAAAAACTTCAAAACATAGACACAGGTGATGACTTCCTGAATAGGACTCAAATAGCTCAGAAAATTATAGCAAAAATAAACAAATGGGATTGCATCAAATTTAAAAATTACTGCCCAGCAATGGAAATAATAAACAGTAATGAAGCCACAGCCTACAGAACGGTAGAAAATCTTTATCAACTATTCTTCCTGTCGAGGATTAAAATCCAGCATATATAAAGAATGCAAAAGGCTTACCTCCAAAAGAGAGGTCAATAAATGGGCCAATGAACTGAGTAGACATTTCTCAAAAGAAGAAGTATGAATAACCACTAATTTCAGGAAAATGTTCAACACCTTTAGCTATTAGGAAAATGCAAATCAAAACTAAATTGAGATTCCATCTCACCCCAGTCAGAGTGGCAATCATCAAGAATTAAAAAAAAAAAAAAAGAATGAAACCCTTATATCTCAGCATGCACAAAAATCAACACAAAGTGGACCTAGAAATTAGAACAGAAACTCCTAAAAGAAAATTCAGGGTCAACACTCAAGTATACAGACAAAGCAATGATTTCTCAATAGAACCAAGAGTTAATAAACAGGATGGTGTCAAATTAAAAAGCTTCTGCAGAGCAAAGGAAACAATTAGAAATGTGAAGAGAAAAACTATAGAACGGAAGAAAAATTTTGCCAGCTACTCTTCTGACAGAGAATGAGTATCTAGAATACACAAAGCACTCAAAAAACTTTAGGCCCCAAAACCAAATAACCCAATTAATAAATGGACAAATGAATTAAACTCACACTTCCTTAAAATAAGAAAGACAAATTGCCAACAAATATGTGAAAAAATGTTCAACATCATTAGCAATTAGAGAAATGCAAAAGAAAACTCCACTGAGATTTCATGGAACCACCATATGACCTAGCTTTATTACTCCTCAGTATTTATCCTAAAAAATTAAAGTTATCATACTGCAGTGATACGAGCTTACCCAGGGTTGCAAATGCACAAATCACAATAGCCAAACTATGGAACCAGCCTAGGTGTTCATCAACAGAGGAATGGATAGAGAAAATGTAGTATACATACACAATGGAGTTTAATTCAGCCGTAAAGCAAAGTGAAGATATGTCATTTGTAGGAAAATAAATGGAACTAGAAACTGATATATTAAGCAAAATAAGTCAAATTCAGAAGGTCAAGGGATGGATGCTTTCTTCATATGTGGAAGCTAGAGATAAAAAAGAAAAGGAAAGTTGGGGGTGTATCTCATGGAAATCAAAGGAGATCACTAAAGAAAAGGGACAGGGAGGAAGAGGAAGGGAAAAAGAAAGTGCTGGGGAGTGATATTGGCCAAATTATATTGTTATAGTTTGTGTATGTATGAATATGTAACAATAAATCCCATCATTGTGCACACTATAATGCTCCAATAAAAAAAAATGAAAAAAAGTTGCTAATGAGGATGCAGGGGAAAGGAACCCTTATCCTCTATTGGTAGAAATGTACATTATTATATCCACTATGGAAATCAGTATGGAGTTTCCTCAAAAAACTAAAAACAGAACTACCATATGATCAAACTATACCACTCTGTGGTGTATATACCCAAAGGAATTAAAGTCAGCATGCATTAGACATACTTGCATACCCATGTTTATCGCAGCTTACTTTATAATAGCCAAGTTAATGGAATCCATCTAGGTGCCTAACAAGGGATGAATGGATAAAGAAAATATGATACATAATACAGTGCCATTTTATTCCATTGCATCCACAAAGAAGAATGAAATCATGTTATTTGCAGGAAAATAGATGGAAGTAGACATCATAATGTTAAGTGAAATGAGTCAGACTCAGAAAGACAAGTATCACAGTTTGCTCATAAGTATAATCCAGGAAGGGGGGAAAGAAAAGACAATGTGAAATTAGAAGAGAGACCTTTTCCTTTTCTTTATTTAAGAAAATAAAAATGAAAATATTAAGAAAATTTTCTTTATTAAATAAAAGGAAGGGGTGGAAGAAGGTTAATGGATGATTAGATAAAATCAAAGCATATTATGTGCACAAATGAATGTGCCCCAATCAAATTCATTTTTCTGTATAATTAAAATGCACTGATAAAAATAAAGGACTGTGATGTCTATATGTCATTCTTTTTGGAGTGACAACCCCTGACAGATTTTCATTGATTCATAGAAAACAAGAAATTTTTAATAGTGTGAGGTTTTGTGAAACAAAATTTATTTTTTTAAATTTTTGTATTATATATGTCAAACTGTTCACACTATGGAGATGATAGTTTTTGTTTGTTTGTTTTGTTTTGTTTTTTACTGTCCTTTTTGAGTAACAAATAACCAATCAATTTTGTTACCATGCTCATTTTTAAAAACATACGAAACCCATCATCTGGGAATCACTGATATGAGCAATGTCCTAGAGTGCTAGTGAAGAGGCCAGAGCCAGTGTGATCTCATTCAGAAATCTCACTCTACAAACCAGGAAAGTAAGACTAATCTTTCTGTGCTCTCTCCTCTACATATGTTAAGTATTCAGCTTTTGAACAAAATTTGCCCAAATGAAGAAGGGGAAAAGAAAATCAATTAAAAAAATTCACATGCATCAATACTTATACCTGAAACAATAAAAAAGAGTTTAATATAAAATTTAAAAATTTAATTATTCCTATATTTTACTTATTCTTTTTCCACTAAATGACTTGTTATAAGTCTTAGACTTTTTGGACAAGTACTTATTCCATGGACATAGATTATGAATATATGCAAACTATAAAATTCTGGTCTCTCATGAGCATGGAGGAAGGGTAAGAGGCTCTATTACCGTACTTCCAGGGTCCCTTCCTCCAAATTAGTTTCACTTTTTGAGGCATGAGCCATTCTCAGAAAACAGAATTTGAAGGACAGTCTCTGTGTTCCCTTCCCACCTTCGTCTCTACTCTCCCATTGTCAGATAGTCTCCTGTTCTTGATGTTCTTCTGTAACAGAAACCTCAGAGAATTTTTATTTCCCCAGTGTGAGCCATGCTCAAAAAGTATTTATTTTCTTCAATAATCAAAACTCTAATTCTTCCAATTTTGTTTATTTCAATTAAGTGTTAGGTAAATTTAATTTAAAATGATCTTTACTGATGTGTGAATGATTAATACTGTGCTTACATTTATAGATAGAGTTGTCCCTCAGTATCTGCAGGAGACTGGTCCCAGGACCCTTGAAGATACTAAAATGCATGAATGCTCAAGTCCCTTATTTAAAATGGCATGATATGTTCATATAATTGACACAATTCTGCTTTAAATTTTGTCATCTCAAGATTGCTTACAATACCTAATACAATGTAAATGCTATGTAAATAGTTTTTATTCTGTATTGTTTGGGGAATTAACACAGGAAAAAAATCTACACATGCTGAGTATGGAAGATTTTTTCCAACTCGTTTCAATCTGCAGTTGTTTGAATAAGTGAATGTGGAACATGTAGATATAGAGGGTCAACTGCATTTACATCTGAAATAAATTGTTATGATTTGGACATGAGATGTCCCCCAGAAACTCATGTGTGAGACAATGCAAGAAAGTTTAGAAGTGAAATGATTGAGTTATAAGAGTCTTAAATTAACTGGTGGATCAATTCACTTGAATAGATTAACTGGATGGTAACTAGGCGGGTGGGATGTGACTGGAGGAGGTAAATCACTGAGGGGTGTGCCTTTGGGGTTTATATTTTGTCTCTGGCATATAGAGGCCCTTTGCTTCCAGGTGGCCATGTTCTGAGCTGCTTTCCTGGTCCACACCCTTCCGCCATAATGTTCTGCCTCACCGTGGGCCCAGAGCAGGGGAGTAGGCCATATATGACCTGAGACCTCTGAAACCATGAGTACCAAATTAACTTTTCCTCCTCTAAGAGTATTCTTGTCAGGTCTTTTGGTCACAGCAGCAAAAAAGCTGACTAAAACATATATGGTATTTCAGGATGCACTATAAAATTGAATAAAATATTTGAGTCAATGTGTGGAAAAAATACTTTCAGAAAAGACAATCGAAGAGAATAACTTCAGAGTAATTCTCATTTTTTTTCTGTTTCTCACAGGGTCTTTCTTCTTCCTCTGAAACTACAAGGTCTCGAACAGTTCCTAGTTTTATTATTGTTTAGTGGTCCTCATAACTCTCAGATTCTCAGAGCATTAGGGACTCTCCAAGGAGATTAGAACTAGCTCAGAAAAGCTGGTGGATCATTGTAACCCCATGCTATTTGTAAGTTCACAGCTTGTGTTTTGGTAGGAAGCAAATATACTATGTTTTTTAAAAATTTGCATAAATTTTGTTCTCAAAATTGTCTGACATAGGGTAACTTTCTTTTAGTCTCTGACATGTAGTTTTCTATAAAATGAGAATGACCACACATTTCTTGCGGGATTGAGAGTGGCACCATAAAGCATAGTTAATAAAGAGAATAGTAGTTTGATGTTATATTATAGAAATTTCACAAATGATTTGGTTCCAACACTTTTTTTAACTTTGGAACCAACCATGTATGTTTCATATGTTATCCAGAATTAAACTACTGCATTGCTGTTATTAACCTTTTTCTTCCCACATTTTTCCATAAATGAGACAAGTATTCTGAAAATATTTCATAAGATGTTATCAGAACAAGTTTTTTATATGATATTTACTACATTATTGCTCTATGCTTAGCTCAACAAGATTAAACAATTAATACTTCATTTTTTGAAACATGACATAATTGTGTGTGTGCATTTTGTAACATTTGAAAAAAACTTTAATAGTATGTTTGATCTTTATTATTTCTCTCATTAAATCAAACTCAATGTTTTCTAACATGGAAATGATTGAAGTTTGTAGAAATGGTAGTTTTCTCCAAAATTAGTTTTCAGAACACTGATTTCTTTCTATACCTCCTGTGACATTCCAGTTGATTTCAAAAAGAGCTCAGTAGATAGGAGAACTCTTTGGATAGTAAAGAAAAACAAGAATCTATCTTGGAAGTTTTAAATGCATTTTCTGAGATTGACCAAATTATACTGTTATATTGTATTTATGTATGAATATGGAACAAACTCCATCATAATGTATGAGTATAATGCACCAATTAAAATGTGAAAAGAGAAAAATAAGTGCATATTTTGGTCGCTGGAAAGTATGGAGGTCTGGATTTCAAAAGTACTTCACTAAAATAGTTTTAAACAGAGGTGTGGAGCTCATCAAAATTATAAAACATACATCACTTCTTTTCAAAGTGTCTTCTAACTGCTAGCTTGATGTTATACAGAATAGGGAACTATATAAGGAACTTTTTGCTGTTTTATCTTTCATTTGCATTAAGGGCTAAGGACAAATCACCAATTATAACGTGTTTTAGCCAGTTTTTTCCCGGCTGTGACTGAAAAACCTGACCAGAACAATTTTAGGAGAGGAGAAGTTTATTTGAAGGCTCACTGTTTCAGAGGTCTCAGTCCATAGACACCCGGCTTCATTCCTCTGGGCTCATGGCAGAAGAGTGAGTGTAGCATAGGGAGGCAGCTCACATGGTGATCAGTGGCCCAGTTCCTCCAGCCACACCCCACCTGCCTTCAGTTACCAGTTAATCCCTATCAGGGAATTAATTCACAAATTGGGTTAGGACTCTCACAACCCAATCATTTCTCCTCTGAACCTTCTTGCATCGTCTCACGTATGAGCTTTTGGGGGACTCCTCACCTCCAAACCATAACATAATGCATTGCTTGGAGAAAAAAAAATTCTAGAGACGTATTTTCCAAAAATTTTCTCATCGCAATTGATAGAATACCAAACTCATTCAAGTACAGTGTTTTATATCTATTTATTTATGTTTTTGCCTAAGAATGCATTTTTCAACAAAATTTCTCAATCTTAGCATAAAGGATGTAGAAATTACTATAGCCAAAAGGTATACTCTTGCCATGTTGAGATCTGTCTTTGTTCCAAGTTCTTTATTGCCTGAAAGAGAGAAATGGCCAACTATAGAGAATGACATATGTACAATAAATCTTTGAAAAGTAAAAGTTTAGAAATCATCATTTCAATTATATACCAATGCAGTCTTGGAGCTCTTTAGCTGCCTAGGAAATGTGGTCATTAGGCAGAGGTATGAACTGAAAAGTCTGCATGTGCAGAGTGATTCAGTATCCCCTATCTTCTGAATGAAGGAGATGCTGTCTTCACTTGACATTGAAGAATTTTATTCTAATTTTATAGAACTCAGGATAGAGTCCTGTGGAAGTTTTTTGCCTCCTCAAATTTTCCCTATTGAGGGTCATCGTCTTGGTGATAAAAGGGAGTTAAAAACTTAGAGACTTCTAATTTTGTCTCCCTGACAATCCACATGCCCCTTACAATCCCTTCAGTGTAGGTTTGCAGGCTTTCTCAGTCAAACTCAGCTCTGAGGCTGCATATGGTTTTGGAACTAGATTTGGGATGGAGAAGAGAAGGAAAGATTTACCACTAAGGCCACATAAATAAAAAGAACCATAAGACACTCTCACTAACAATTATACTTCAACAAATCAGAAAATTTAGGCACATAGAACTTACCAAGACTGAATCATGAAGCATGGCTGCTTACATTTCTCCTATAGCTTTACAATGCAGATGGAGTACCTTCTGCTCTTCTAGCCTTGAGTGACACTGTATATGTGCCACTCAATTGAATTAACCTCAGTGAGTCCTAATACTAAGAAAAGACGATATTTAAATTGGTGTGGAAATTTATCATGAAAGTAGCCTATGAAATCCTTCAGAAAATTAAAGAAGAGGTTAACTTACAATAAAGTGATTTATGAAAGAGTAGTTGGGAGAAAATATAATTTCATCAAGGGTTAAGTACCATTTCAAAATTCACATAAAACAACAGGCACCAATAACCACTGAGCCAAAGGGTCTCAAGACGTGTTTTTATTTTCATGTTGTGATGTTTGACTGGCTAGAACAATTTACAGACCAAACAGGGTTAAAGAAAAAAAATTCACACAGACAAAATCTGCCTACCTGAGAAGAAAACACTCCCATAATCATACATATTGAAGAACCAAAGGGTCAGCCCACTCTTCTGAAGTGTAGGAAAGTTTCACTATGAAATCAGACTTATTGGTCCAGTCCTACAAATCCCAGGTCACCACAGAACAACTCAGTTGAAAAGTTTTAATCATAGTTCAATTCTTTTGGGTACCAGTTTCAAGAGTACTTTGTGTGAGAGTGTTATTAAAAGACTTACATACAAATGTCAGCGGTCTGCTCTAAATGAGGACAACAGGGTGGGGCCTCCCAAGAAGCTGAAAATGAGGAACATGGGTTGGGCCTATGAGAATTAGATGGGGCTTTAACCTAACATGTTGCAACAGAAATAAGCAAAACTAACACTAGTATATGAGGTTTGAAACCAAGCAGAAAAGGTCCTCACTGAAAAGAGAAAATCCAGAATCAGATAAACACATATTAACTATGCCTAGATGAATTTTCTCTGGGGAGAACAGACTGGCAGTCTAATCTTCAGTTTTGCCATCCTGAAAACAAATGCATAGGTTAATGTTTCTTAAAAATTAAGCATACATCCAAATCCTGTAGAGGGATTCTAAAAACACAGATTGCTGGGTCCCACACAGAGTTCCTAATTCAGAGGACCTGGGGCGTGACTTGGGGATTTACACTTTCACCCATTTCCCAGGTCATATTTCTGATCTTGGAACCACACTTTCAGAACCCCTGCTTCAGGTCAGCAGCCCATGCTGCTATGAAGCACTTAAATGAATAGGGGGTCTCTCTACTTGTTCATTTCTGCTGCCCACAAACTTGAAGAACATGCCTTGCCAGAAAATAAAATATGCGAGGCCAGTGTAAGCCTTCACTCCACATTTTTACTTATCATTGGAAATTGATTGTTCTGGATTTGTACCTGGGTCCCCTGTGAGTAGGGTATGTCTAGGTTTTATTAGACCTGATATTACACTCAGGTTCCCTCTCATACAATCTGTATGGGCACTTTTTCCTCTTCCAGAAAATTTGCTTGAATCCATTGTCATTCCTTATAGAGACAGCATACATTCATGTGGAGATACAGCCTTTGGATTTTCACCAGGAAGCCAAGTCAGTCAATGCAGAAGTGTTCAAAATATCACTAGAAGCTACTTGGACAGCTCACAATAGTGATGCAGAAATTGTGACAAGCCACCTAAGTAATCCCACACCATCCAAACTAAAGGTGTTCCCAACTTGGCTTTTCCTTAACAACATTCCCCAAATGACTGAACCTCTACAAAGTCACTCTACTGCCACCAGGGAAGTTTAAATGAAAGACACAATAGTAACTAAATACAAGTAAAATAGGTGATTGTGGGAACCTGTTATTAGACTCTTTCACATGGGAGTCCATGTTTTTTAAGAACTTTGGAAGTCGAGCTTATTTAGATTCCCAGAAAATCCATAGGCAGAAAGAGAATGAAGATCAGAATGTATTCAGATCTAGAAGGATTTCCAGTCACTGAGTTTACAGAGCTGAGCATTAGAAATTGACCAAAGTAGATTCAACAAGATAAACAACATCAGTAGTAGAACCTGGATCACCGAACACCATATGCCTAAATTTGTAGAAATTCCACCAGCCTTGGACATTTTGTAAGGGGGATGTGTTCCAATTTTCTCCCTTTTTTCACACCTGACTTCTTTGCTGTCTATGTGAGGAGATGACAGGAAGGAACATGAAGATACCAAGAGTGAAAAAGAGCTTCTGCAAGTGACCTCCATGGCAATGGGGAGGTCAGAAGAAAGGTGGGCTATGGAGTTGGCTACTTGACTCTGGCCCCATGAGCCCTTGTCCATGTTGATCTCTCTGTACCTGAGCCTACTCAACTATAAAATAGGAATAATAACAGTACCTCCTCCAAGTAGCTGTGATAAGGACTAAATGAATTAAAATGTGCAAAGCATGTACAACAGTGCCTGGCACACAGTAATCCCTCAATAAAATTTAGTTATTATTATTTGGAAAGTAAAAGGCATTTTAAAATGTGATTTCCAAAGCTGTAGCAGAGAAGGTTTTTGGACTTATTTCCACTCTCCTCTTTTAACACTAAAATTAGCATCTTTCCAAGTCCAGTTCCTGGGTAACTGCTGTTGCTATTCTAGGCCATCTGTGATCTTCAGTAGCACCAAGTTTGGCGTTTCCAAACCACGGTTAGATCCCGTCACAACTCCTAGTGATCTGTTGTCTGTTTATTTGCAGAATTGGTCATAATTTAGTCCTTTTTGTATAAATTGTCTACATTAGCTCTTAAAACTGCAGTTGTCTACTGGGGCGCCAGCATTTGGATGGGTGTTATAACACTACATTTTCTCTTCATTACAAGTCCTAAAAATAGGGTGCAACTGACTAACGTTTTCAGCCTTCACAGCAAGATTTGGTTTGTCAGGAAATGGTGTGGGAGTAGTTCTCATATGCACTGAAGGTGCAAAGTGCAAAACAAAAATAACTCAACAAGAGTTTAACAGCCCTTCTTTATGTACGTTATTTACAAAGGCCACAATCTGGAGTTCCAGGCAGAGTCTTGGGAAGCTCAGGAGACCCTTCTGGAACAGGAAAAAATGCCAACACAGATTACAGAAAAGAGAACATGGGATGAAGAAAGACAAGGTTTAATTTGTTATCTCTGCCCTCTTCATCGGGGCTGTGTTCACTTCTGTTCAGGCATCCATAGGAGTTTGAGTTTGGTCAAACTTAGGAGGACGCTTCAATAATATAATGCATAAAAGCAGGCGGAGCGACCTCCCAAGTATGGCTGCCTTCATTTCCATGTGTGCAATTCTCCCTGTCCTCTCCAGTGGGCGACTGCTTGTCTCTCAGCTGTCTTATTTTCTTACATGAAACAAGGCTTGTCGTATTAGTGAATCTTAATTGCCTTTTCACTCTCTGTGGCTTCATAACATTTAGTAGCAAATATTTTGCAAACATTGAGACACTTTAGAATTATTATTCCTACCCTTCAATAGAAATTCTAAATACAAGCAGAAGGCAGGGAAAAACAGTTGTCTTCATTAGTATGACTTCAATAAAGAAAACAACAAGCCATGATGTTTGATGTGTCCTTGCTCTAACAAACATCATATTTTTGATGAAGCTAAAATCCTCAGATGAACATAATTAAGTCATTTTGCCAGTTTTTTTCCCCCCTACATTACTGTAAGTCTTTTTCTTACCAACTTAGAAGAAAATCCTAGCACATCGCATGGCATTGGGGATGGATTCTTTATTTTCATGCCAGTGAAATATTGTCACAAACACCTTGCTCAGGCAAAAGAAGATTTAGAATAGCTTTGCTTTATCACAGCTTGCAATGTACTTTTGGAGTTAATAGACTCACACAAATGAAATAACCAAAGAGATTTCCCCCTTTGCATTTTTGAGGTACCTTCTCATCAAAAGTTTTTCAGTTTTACAGTGTAGAAAACTTTCTCTTTGTACTTAAAAATCAGAGAGAGAAAAACACATACTATTTTATGGGAGAAGCAAAGGAGATGATGGATTAAAGCAGATGTAGAGTGTTTGCAGTTATATAAGACTATTAGGGACCCTGCTTGTTCTGGTTTTTGTAATTTGTCCATGTCCTACTTTATATAACTCAATCCATTGTGAGCCAAACATGAAATAAGCGAATACAGTATTCCATATTTCACTTTGTCAGCAAATTAAAAAAGTGTAGAACAAACACAATAGTCATCATGGTTCTTGAATAGAGAACGAAGCATTTTTCAAATCCCAGGGACTGGTAAGAAACAGAAGGTTAAGAGAAAAAAAATTTTTTCCTACAATGAGCAAATGTGTTTGTTACTGTTGATGGACAAGCTTATCCATTTACTTCAATTAATAACAAGAGTGAGCACATCAATACGTAAGTTTGTCCCGATGCTTTGATTTTTTTCCAGTTTGACAGGTAATAGTGGGGCTGGGAAAATGTCAGGACAATTTAGTCCTGCCTCACTGGTTTTAACTAGTTCAGTGACAATGAGAATGCATCTTGCTAAGATTCCTTATGATTCATGATAATGCTGCATCTGTCAATTCTTACAGAAGGTCTAAAATCTGTGACAATTAATGGCTTACAATCAAAACCTTTCATGGGTTATTCACTTAGGCACTAAGTAAAATCAAGTTAAAATATTTATGAACAGTATGAAAATGTGAAAACTTTCTTTAGGAACCTGTCTTTTCTCATCCAGTCATAAATGAAACCAACTATGTTTGACAAAGAAAGGCCATTTTATCACACAGCTCAGCTACTAACTCTTTCCAATGTCCTAAAAGATCGTTTCTAAAGTTGAACAGATTTTGTAAGAGAAATTGGGATGATCTTAAAAAACCCATGATTTCACAAATGTTAGCATGTGAGAGCCAATTATGCCTTTAACAAAATTGACAATGGATAGTAAATATAATAAGATCAGTAAATTGTTCCAGTGCCAATGAAAAATGTTTCCTTTTAGCAGTAAAGCTTGACTGATTAATTACCATATAGAAGGGAAAGAGGGAAATTGTCATTTTTTTTTTCAGAAAAAAATTTAGAGCCTGTTTATACCATCCCAGTGGCACAGGAATTAATGTGACCACCAGCCTCAGAGGCTCCAAGGAGGTAGGAGAGAGCTCAGAGATGATGAGTCCATGCAAATTGCATCCTTCTTCAGAGCAGGAATCCCATTCTATTCCTATCCAGCTCTGCAGCTTCTAGTGCAACTCTCTCACACATAGAAAACTCCACGGTTGTTTTCTAGCAAGCAGCATTCACCTAGATCACTCCCTGAGGTCCAGCTAATCAAGTATCTCTAGAAAAGATGCATAAAAAGTAAGCTTACTAAGAGGTACAGAGGAGTCAGACTTAACTCACCCCAAAACTTACATTCTCACCACTGTGCGCTTCCTATCTGGTTCTGTTATCACCTGGTTATCACCTCTGTGAGTCCCTGATGCTCCTGAGCACCCTTAAAATGGCTCACATGTTATTTTCTCTCTTTTGCCACACTTCCTGTGCTCCATGTTAATATAGCATTTATTGTTTTATATTTTAAAAACTTCATTTGTCTCTGCAACCGCACCTGAATCTAAAGAACCTTTTTACAATTTGTCTTTGAATCACTTGATTCTACTAACCAGCATGCCTCTAGTTCTGAGTAAATGCTCAATAATGTTTGAATTATTTTGATCATCCATGCCAGGCATAAACCCTTTGGACAGTTCTGTCTCAGTAGAGCTAAAATTTACTTATAAGGAGAAAGTACAAAACAGAATAAAAACAATAGCGATTGAGTTGTGCCTCCCCCAGCCCCACTATGGATAAAAAACAAAAGAATGTGTTGAAGTTCTGACCCCAGGCCCCCACAATGTTTCCTGTTTGGTGATAGTGTCTTTATGAGGGGAATTAAGTTAAAGTAAGGTCATTGGGGTGGGCCCTAATCCAATATGCCTCCTGTCCTTAAAGAAGGAAAAACACAGAGGAAAGACAAAATCGGGGAGAAGACAGTCTTCTCCAAGCTAAGAAGAAAGGCCTGAGTCCCTCAGAGCCCTGAAGAATAGCCAACTCTGCCAACACCTTGACTTCAGACTTCACACTTAAAGAATGATGAGGCAATAAACTTCTGTTGTTGAAACCACCCAGTTTGTGAGACCTTGTTATAACAGCCCTAGAAAACTAACACAAATATCTGATTTCTTCTGCCTATTAAAAAATAAAAAACAGCTAAAAAAAAAAAAAAGTAGCATGTGATGGCATTCAAGCATTTGTCAGGGAAGGTAGATAATATGAGGACTCATATATGACCTCTACAGAATACCATACAGATAGAAAAGCTCGCTTTTTCCCTCCCATAGAGAAACATTATCTTCATGCTATTACTATTCTGCACTTGCTCAGTGTTCAAATGCTTTGTGTAATATGAAAATGGATCTTCAAGTAGAATGGGAAATTACATTTGCTATAATCAATCAGCCTGCTCTGAAAAATAGATTATTAAAAATGCCTTCATTTGATTACCTGGGTGAAAATATAAATGGAAAATAACAATTCTAAATGCAGTGTAAGTATTGATAATGTGATGACTAGGAGAACTGTATTTATTCCCAACATTAATAAATTTTTAAGTTTTATTAATGTCTACAATAATACAGGTTTGTTATATTAACCATGATTTACTTAGGCTTATCAGCATAATGACTCCAGGTTAAACTAAAGGGACTGCTATTTTCTGAAATGAAAACAGAGACAAAAAAACAAAGAGAGGTATGTTTACTGAGATAACATACAAGGTGGGATGAGGAGGAAATCAAGTACATAAAAATGCTTATATGAAAATGGTTCATTTAAAGGAATTGAGGTAATGTACTCAACAAGGCAAGATCAGTTATGTATAAGTCTTTGGTTATATATTTTCATTCTTAAGGGTCTTAACTTGATTTTAGCCTCATAGAGTTTAAATTTGTTTTCTTTCAGAGAAAAATGTAGCTCCCCTTTTATGGAAAAAAAAAAAACCATAAGAATAAGAAAATATTGAGAGTGGTATCAGGGACCTAGTAGAATTCTTGGCTTTAAAAGAGTTCATACAAACCTCCAATAATAAACCAAAAGAATCACAAGTATCCAGATTGTATTTCACTGAAAGAAAAATTCCTGATATGTAAGCCCTTGTCTGCATTACCAAGTAAGAACCCAAGGTGCCAATATGTGCTGTTCAATCATTCATTACAGCTGTTGTGTTATAGCCAGATAAGTCATCACTCAACAAACATGAAATAGGAAAATTAAAGATCATTAAAAAAAACCTTTTTGGAAGGTTACAATTGAGATTGAAATGTAAACATATTTAAATCTGATAAAAAATAAAATTAAAAAACACTCTGTTTTTACCTTTCTGTCTTCAAAAGCACATTCTCATTAATTCAACAAATCCTTATTCACCACTAAATTAATTCGATGTATGTTTGGTCACATGCTGTATTTGCATGGATATGCAAATATGCTATGTAAACTCTTATTTGTTTGTAAAATGGATGCAAATTCCTATTTTCAGTTTACTAATGTAAATGTATGTTTCCTTAAGTATAAGGACCACTGCAAACTACTGGTGTATATTTCAGAAATCAATCCAAATATATTTTGGATGAATAAATAGTGAACAATTTCTATTTCCCATAACTTTATTGAGACTAAGAGAGAAGAAAATGCAAGAAAATATTTTGGAGAGAGTGTACAGGCTCTGTTATTAAATGTTTCCTTTAAGACATTTCCAAATCTGCCTCAAGTGATTTTTGTTGCCTATACTTGCATGTCTGTAAAAAGAATAATCATTCTACCTTACAATAACAGTAAGTTAAACTAATATAAATTGTTGATATTTAATAGGCAGTGAAATAGCTTAATAAGTTTCCATTAAAGTCCTTACTTCTCTACTTTTGTTGCACCTACCTTTTTAAAAAAAATCTTTTGATAGTTGTAGATGGACAGCATGCCTTTATCTTATTTGTTTATTTTTGTATGTTGTGCTGAGAATCGAACCTAGTGCCTCACACATGTTAGGTAAGTGCTCTACCCCTGAGCTACATTCCACCCCTGCACCTACCTTCTAAAAGCACCTCCACACCAAATTAATCCAAACATTTCCACTCCTTCATTCCTGTACATGGAAGAGTGGAGATACACCATAGGCCATGGAGGCAAGGATCTCTAACTTTAGCTGTGTCCTTCTTACTTCTAGGAAGTGTTTTTGCAGGCCCCTTCTCAACAATCTTGCCTTTGCTCCTAAAGGTTTTCCAAACTCTGCTTCTCTTCTCAAATCCACACTTTTTTCTCTCCATACCCTTCACTCTCTGATGATTTGTCCTCTATTTTCATGAAAAAATAAAAATAAAAAATCACGATTTTAGTCACTAGGATCAAATAGCTTTACCCAATACTTACAAGTAAATATACATCTGTATGCATTTTTCAGCTGCATCAAGAGTCCTGAAGGCCAATTCACCTCAGGCCCAAAGATTTGCTAGAACGCAGAGAACTCAAGAAAACTGCTGTACTCATGGTTGCAGCTTACAACAGTGAAACAACAGACTGAAGTCAGCACAGGGAAGGGGCCATGTGGTGAAGCCCGGGAGAAACCAGACACAAGTTTCCAGGCATCCCCTCCCAGTGCGGTCACACACTGATGATTTTAATTCTATCAGTAATAATTTATGACAACACATGCAAAATATTTTCGACTAAGCTTAATATCTAGGATTTTAATTGGGGGTTAGTCACATAAGCATGCAGCACCATGAGACTGATCTCAAGTCTTCAGATTCCAGCCCCTCCCCACTCAGAGCAAAATCAGATGTTGTCCATAAACCACTTTGTCATGATAAAATTATTCTCTCAAACTGGCACAGCATGGCCCAAGGCGCAGAACGTAACATACACTTGTATTAGGCAGAATATTCTCCAACCTTAGATGTTATCTCCCAGGACTGGCTGAGCATCAGTCCCTAAGATAGGTCTATCCTTGGAATAGACAGGGTTGGAGCAACTCAGGCCTGCTGAGTTCACCCTTCCCTGCCCATTCTCCTCTCCTGTTTTAGTTCCTCAGTTGTCACTTCTCTGTTCAAGTTTAATAGTTCTTCCTTGGACTGGGGATACAGCTCAGTTGCTTGCCTCACAAGCACAAGGCCCTGGGTTCGACCCCCAGCACAACAACAACAACAACAACAAAAAGTTCTTCCTGTACCTAATCCCTTCCTATTCATGTACATTATTCTATCAGCCATTCTTCTACTCTTTCACCTTTCTATCAAGTCTAAAAATGCTTAATATATCCTATTTTAAAAAAATAATTGCAGAGATTTTCAGTTCTGCCAAGGTAGATTAGGTCCATTCTTCCTACTCGGACTCCCTTTAATTAAAAAAGCTTGGGGAAACAAGAACAACAAACAAGCATAGGAAGTCTCTGAAAGTTGATATAAGATGGTGGCTGCCAGGTACCTCAGGACTTGAGACATGATGTGCCATTGAGTCCTCTGCATTTTTTTAATCGTTTCCTACATATCCTTGAATTGTGCATAAGATCACTAAAGGTCCCAAGAAAAGCCTGTTTCCCTTAGTCATAGGTCTGAGAAAAGGGTGGTCTAACAACAGAAATCCTCTTTTGGCAACATCTGGCCCACTTTAGTCAAACATCAATGGGAAAACTGTGAAAACACATACACAAGACATTGTCAGATTCAGCAAGACTGAACTTAAACATGGAAGATGATCAGCCACGGAGAGGTAGGTAGTAGGTCTAAGTCCCCAGCCAGGTGGTATCAATAAACTGAGTACTGAGCTCTTCTTTTGTGCCTTCCTAGAAGAAGCAGGCATTATCCCTTCTCCCCTTCAGATGGTGTCAAGGCCTTTTGTTGTTGATGTAAGATGGAGACAGGGAGCTGTGAACTAAGACATGTGGGAAACATCCATGAGCTAGAAAAGTCAAATAACTAGTCTCTGGAAAGGAATGTGGCCTTGCTGACACACTGATTTTATCCCAGTGCGTCTGTTAAAATTTTGACCTATAGACCTCTAAGATAATTCATTTCTGTTGTTTTTAACCATTGAGTTGGTCATTGTTAATGAGCCCTAGATAATTAATACAGCTTTCCCAGTGGCAACAAAGACCAAAAATAATCCCCATACACAGGCAATACGGCCTCACTTGCCCTGAAAAGACACCAGTAAAGTCAAGAAGAAAGTTGAATTTACAACCCACCAAACTGCAAGGAGACAGTGTGGGTTAGTGCCCCAGGAGTGGGAGGCAGTTATCAGCAAGGCCCACTGGAAGCTGAACATGCTGCTCCAAATGGCCCTCATGCAAAACTCAATGGGGCCTGATACAAAAAAGAAGAAGATTAAATAAATTAAGAGTCTAATAAGATAGTATCAAAATGTTTACAACACAATCAAAGATAAGATGCCCTGAAAAATTAGAGAGAAACTAATTTGAATGACAGCATATTTCTCGTATGAAATCATGGAGGCCAAAAGAAAGAAACACAATACTACTCAGTGATTTACAAAAGGGAAGAATTCCTATATCTGGTGAATATCTCTCAGGAATAACGGACAAATGAAGACATTCTCAGAAAAGTGAAATGAAGATAATTTGTTGCTAGTATATCCACCATTGAAAATATATAAATGTAGCTACATAGAAAACAAATGAAAACAAAAGAAAAGTTTGAAATTCCAGAAATGGAAACATGCGCACACACACGCACACACACACACACACACACAAATAATCCCCACAATGGGAAAAATGGGGTAAATAAAGTGAACTATCCTAATTCTAGTGAATTTCTTAAATCATATTTGTTGAAACAAAAATTATAAAACATAATATGGTACTTAAAGTATGTAGAGGAATTACTTTAGATAATTGCATTTTATGGGAGTGAGGGTAAGGGTACTTAATGGAAGTATGTACTTCACTCAGAAGGGAAAAATGTTGATAACAGTGCATTGAAAAACTAAATATGTGTGTGTATCAATACCTAGAACAATCCATAAAGAACTACAAAAGACCATGTATTTCAAAGCAGTATAAACAAATCAAGATGAAATCCTTTAAAAAGCCGATAAGAAGTTAAAGAGAGAAAAAGAGAGAGATGGAGAGGAATGGGAGACAGACAAGAGAAAAAGAAAATAAAGAATAAAATGACACACTTAAGTCTAACATATAAATAATTATTTTAGATGTAAATGATCTGAATATAGTTCATAAAAGGGATAAAGAAAGCAGTTTTTTTAAAAAAGATGATCCAATGATGTGTTGTCTACAAAAAATCACTTTGAATACAACATAGGTAGTTTAAAAAGAAAAGGATAGAAAAAGATTACCATGAACCTAAGTCTTACAAACCAGGCAAATCCACATAAATATCAAATAAAATGAACTTCAGAACAAAGAAAATTCCACAAAGAATGACATTATTTAATATAAAAGATCTATTTCCCAGAAAGATAAAAAAATGACAAAATACAGTCTCAAATTATATTAAGCAATAATTAAGAGGAATGAAAGAGAAAACTAACAAATCCAAATTATAGTTGGACACTTCAACACCATTTTCTCAACATGTAATATAACTGGTAAATGAATATTAGCAAAGATAAAAAAGATATGAACAAAAAGACCAACTAACAAGGCCTAATTGGCCTATATAGGACATCCCACCTACACATCAACTGAAAGAAAAAAATTTAAGCTTCCATAGATATTTGTCAATATAGAACATAACCTAGGCCATTAAATAAGCCTTATTAAATAAAAAATAATCAAAATCATACAAAGAATAATCCCTATCCATCACAGAATTAAAAAACAACCCAATAATAAACAACAGAAAATCTCCAAATATTTGAAAATTAAACAGGAAACTTCTAAATAATCCATAGGTCAGGACGGATTTTTAAAGTAAATTGAATCAGGTAAAAATGCAAATGCAATATGTTAAAATGTGTGGTACACAGATGTAATTTAATTTTGGTAAATTTTGTGAATACTAAATTCTTAGTTAGAAGATGACAAACCATAGAGGATTGCAAGTTCAAAGCCAGCCTCAGCAAAAGAGAGGCACTACGCAATTCATGACACTCTGTCTTTAAATAAAATACAAAATAGGGCTGGGGATGTGACTCAGTGGTTGAGTGTCCCTGAGTTCTATCCACGGTATCCCCCAAAAAGAAACTAGAAAAACAAAGCAAAATAAATCCAGGGCAAGCAGAAGGAAGGAAATAAGGGCAGAAATCGGTGAAATTGAAAATAGGACTAATAGAAAATATTAATAAAATAATGACAACAACAAAACTATTTCTTTATAAAATTCACACACCTCTAGCATGACTGACAAAGACAAAAAGAGGAATGAAGCACCAGTATAAGAGGTGAAATGGGATAATACTACAGATCCTCTGTCATGGAAAGAACAGTAGGAACATGATGAACAACTTTGCACTTGTAAGTTCAATAACAGAAGAAATGGGTCAAGTCCTTGAAAAGCACAATTTATTGAGACTCAACCAAGATGAAATAGATAGTCTGAGAAGTCCTATAAGCATTTTTTTAAAATTGAACTTATAATAAAAAGCTCTACAAAGAAATCTTCAAGTCTAGATGGTCTCCATACAGAATTCTGCCATCCAATGAAAGAATTAACATCAATTTGAAGTGTAGGTCAAGGTACATTTTTTAGATTATGCACATCCAATTCCCACAGCAGTATTTGTTGAAAGGTCTGTCCTTTCTCCACTGAAATGGTTTTGTACCTTTGTCAGAAATCTGTTGGAATATTTGTGTAGAACTACTTTTGGGTTCTTCCAAACAGTTTTATTAATATCTGTATCTATTCCTATACAAAAGTGACTTGATAAATTATAGATTTTCTATTGTAGACAACAGGGTCAATTTGCAAACACAGACAATGTATTTTTAACTTTTCCAATCTGCCTTTTTCATTAGTTACAAAATTCCTTCTATATGATAAATAAAAAGACTTCCCAAGTCATTTTATAGGACAATGATTTACACCTGTACCAATATCTGACTTAACCTGCACAAATAGAAAACTTCAGATCAAAATTCCTCATTAACTAAGATTCAAAATTCTTCAACACAGTATTAACAAGTACAGTCCCACAAGGTTTAAAAAAACACATATCATAATCAAATATTCTAACTTCATAACTTATTTCAGTTATGAAGACTCACTCAATATTTAAATAATAATCAATATAATTCACCATACAACAGGCTAAAGAAAAAATACATGATTACATCAATTGACAAAGAAAAGACATTTGAGAAAACCTGACCCCTATTAGTGATTTTAAAAAAATTGAAAAAAAATTTGGCAAACCAATAACAGAGGAAAATTTCCCAAACTTAATTATTAAAAAAAATTCCAAAATACCTAGAGCCTACCTTATTTTGGAGAGAGATAAATGTTTTCTAAGATTGAGAATATATTTAATATAATACAAAAAGTTAAAGTCAATATAATAAAGGGAGAAAAACTAATGAAAAAGGCAGATTGGAAAAGTTAAAAACACATTGTCTGTGTTTGCAAATTGACCCTGTTGTCTACAATAGAAAATCTATAATTTATCAAGTCACTTTGACATTTGTATAGGAATAGATACAGATATTAATAAAACTGCTTGGAAGAACCCAAAAGTAGTTCTCACAAATATTCCAACAGATTTCTGACAAAGGTACAAAACCATTTCAGTGGAGAAAGGACAGACCTTTCAACAAACACTGCTGTGGGAATTGGATGTGCATAATCTAAAAAGTGAACCTTGACCTACACTTCACATCCTAGACAAATCAACTCAAATATAAAAATAGGACATCTCTGTAAGTAAAAGTTTTTAGACTCAACATCAAAAGCATGATTCACAAAGGAATACTGGATTTCATCAAAATAAACTTCAGTTTAGAAATAGCCTAGTATGAGGATGAAAACAAAAGCTAGTGACTGGGATGTAGTGTTTTTTAACCACATACTCACAAAGGACTAGTATCTAGAATACATAAAGTACTTTCAAAGCTTGATTTTTAAAAAAATGGGCAAAAGTCATAAACATTCACCAAAGTGGGTGTGGTGGTGAATACAGAGAGCAGATGAACCCATGAAAGATGTTCAACATCATCTGCCATTAAAGAAATTCAAATTAAGAGCATAATATATACTACACATCTGTTTGCATGGTTAAAATTAAATATAGCCACACAAACTGGCAAGGATCAAAAGAAACTGGATCACTCGTATATTAGGAGTAAGAATATAAAATGAAACAAGCATGCTGAAAAGCAGTCAATTGCTTTTTATAAAAGGAAACCTGCCATTATCATATGACCCAACAATTTCATTGTTGAGCATGTATCCCAGATAAATGAAAATTAAATTTCACAGAAAACTTATATATGAATATATAAAGCAGCTTAATTTGTAATAGGAAAAATGTGGAAAAACCTCAGTCCTTCATGGATGAATGCCTATGTAAACTGTGGTACATTCTGACCATGGATCAGTAATCAGCAATGAAAAAGTGTGAACTATTCACATACATCCAACTTGGATGAATCTCCAGGGCATTGGGTTTTATGAAAAAATGGTCAATTCCAAAAGATTCCATAATGCATGATTCTGCTTATATTACATGATCAAAATGAAAAAAAAAATTATAGACATGGATAGTAGTTAGTGATTGTCAGGGATGGTGGTGTGGAACTTGGGTGTTGGCTATAAAAGGGCAACATGAAAGATCCCTGTCATGGTGCAACTGTTTTATACCTTAACAATATCAAAATCCTGACAATGATATTGTGATATAGTTTTTTCAGGTGTAATCACTGGCAGAAATTAGATGTGGAGTACATAGGAGCTATCTGATTTATTTTGTACAACTGCATTCAAATCTAGTTTTCTCAAATAGTTTGGTTGAAAAATAATAATTATAAAACAAATCCTCATTAATCTCATATTTTCCTCTAGTTGCTATAGGGAGTGCACAGGTATTTCCATTCTCTCAAATTTCTTTCACCCTTTTACCCATCACTTTCAAGCTGTTACTCTACTAACTCAGTGAAACCTGTCTAATACAGTGAACTTTAATTGCCGAAATCAAAGCAGGTATCACTCCTGAATTTCCGGGAACCTCCACTACATTGGGGAACACTCACAATGAAAACTTTTCTAACTTTTGAGAGCTTTGACATTGCATTTGTCTATTTTTCTGGACAATCCTTTAGTAAACCTTTTCTTCTACTTGCCTTTTCAAATCTTCACATTCCATGTGGTTCCCACCTTTTGGCATCGATTTTCTCAGCCTCTGTGTGATTTATGAATGACTTCACTTATGCCCATCACTTCTACTACTATTTCCAGATTGGTGCCTCTCAAATTCGTGTATTTCCCATGAGTCTGATAAGCTGTCTAGTAGACATTTCCCCTGTCTCTCTGCATCTCAGCTGTAGCATGTCTCTCCTGGTCTTATCCTCTTTTGTTATATCCCAGCCTCCAATGTTCCTTAAATCCAATCACCCCTAACTCACAAATTCAGTTTCTATAAGCCACTACCTGTGAGTCGCATTTACCTAAAATCAATCCACATCTTAGGTATGTTTTACCTCCCTGGAACGTGTGGAATCAATACTGCCTTTCATTTACCACTGCTGCTGCCATTCCTTCAGGTCTTGATGTCTATTGCCTGGATCATTCAATAGTGTCTTTTAAAAATCACCATAGAATCCATTGGGTTTCCTCAATTTCTTCCTATATGCAACCAACCATTTCACAAAACACAAATTTAATCACATCATACTATTGTCTCAATTCAATGATTTTGCATTGTTTCCAATAAATTTCATTTCTTAGCTCAGTATTTGAAACCCATGGCAATGTATATCCTGTTGTTTTCCCCAATCTCAGTGTCCAGCACTATCTCCCATCCTGTGCTTGAGTCCTTTGAAGTTTCAGTATATCATTCCTATGTCCAAACCTTTATTTGTGTTCTTTTGCCTATCATACATTCATTTCCTTCTTCATTTAGAAATTCCTGTTTAATCTATAGTACAGCTCAGATATCTGAAGAAACTTCCCAGTCTTTTTGATGCTCTTCTTCTCTATTTCGAGTACACTGTTGTATTTATTTTCCTAGGTTGAAGTAACCAAGTGTATTATTCCACAGTTCTGGAGACTAGAAATCCAAAATCAGTGTGTCACCAAGACCATGCCATCTTTGCTGTAGGGGGAATCCTTCCTTCTCCTCCTCATTTCTGGATGTTATAGGCATCTTTACTGTTCCCTGCTTAAGGATGCTTCACTCATCTCTGCCTCCATCACCATTTGACCCTCTTGCTTGAGTGTGAGAATTTGAAATCCCTTCCTCTTGTAAGGACATCAGTTAAATAGGATTTAGGGTCCACTACAATCCAGTATTCTTCATCTTGATTACATCTGCAAAAACATTGCTTCCAAATAAATTCATATTCACAAGTCCTGAGTAGACACACATTTTGGGGGAGCACTGTTTATCCCAGTACACCTGCTAGTATCTCATATGTAATTTATTACTGTTCAATTATTTTCCTGTCTGTCTTAAAGTATGAACTAAATAAATGCTGAGTTCCTGAGTGAATAAAGTTACAGTAGCTATTCATCATTTCTGTTCTTCCCAGATTTTGTCTCATAAATAAGATGTTTGACTATGAAATAAGGTGTTCCATTGTATTGACACACTGCTGCTAAATTGAAAGCCAACTAATCCATGCAAGTGTGAGCCAGAGAAGGAGTGTTATATTCAGGAAATAAATTTCTATTACAAGTCATGGAAGCTTTAGAAATATGAAATAAAAGGGACAACAATGAAATTTTGAGAGCTTTTCTTTGCTAATACCCAGACCACAACACCTCCATTTTTGCCCTCCTCCCTGGGATATGTTGAATCAATCTGAAGCAATGCTTCAATTCATTTCTACCCTGGATTACACTTCTTTACAGGATCCTTGCTCTTCTAGCCCTCAGAACCTAGACTGGTTCTCCCTCTTCATGTCCTCCTTCCACATCTGCCCAAAGTGACTCACAAATGCCTAGCTGCTATGCTGCCCACTGCATTAGACCATGGTGATGGCCCTCCTGATGATGAATTTTGGTCCTGTCCTTTGGCTCTACTGTGATACCCATACATGCAGAATCTTGCACTGCCACCTTGCCCGACTATAGTCTTTGAGAATGATTAAAACCTCAGAGCCTCAATCCCAGAAAACAGCTTTCCACTGACTTCTCTTCTCTAGTACTTCAGGGCTCATATATAGACAATCGTAAATCACATCTTTCACACCATGGACTCATGAAGTACTCATCTGTATATGGAATAGCTTGCTCCACCTGACCCCTAGGAAACTTTTTACTTAGTACAGTACTGTAGCAGAAAGTAGAAGTGTAATTGAATCAGATAACATGTGTCCATTCAATACTGAATTGTTATCCCCTTGATGACTGCCTGGCATCATTCATGTTTACACATATACACATTTTTATATTCTATACATACATAATTTTATCTACTTGAAAAGTTGTAAATCTTGTGTGACTTATTTTATGAATTATAGTTAACTATACCTGATCTTGTGAATTTTTCTAAAAATTCACTAATCATTAAGGTAAAACTGGGGAAGTTTACCTTAATGATTAGTCTGCATACGTGTTTGAATGCTTTCTTCCTCTTTTCTGCAGATCTCAATTATGTAAACTGAAAAACAAACATGTTATTTTGGCAAAACCTGTTTTCCATTTAAACTGTTTCCTCATATGATTACATATGAATTAATGTTTTATATTACCCTCTAAAACATATTGACACAGCCCCCAGGTCACCAAGCTATGCAGCCAGCCTGCTGGTCCCTGCCGACAAGCAGGAGTGGAGAAGAGGAGTGCTCTAGTGGTGGCCTGGGCAGGTTAGAGTAGCAGAGGTAAGCACAGGCTGGAGGTATGGAGCCCGCCACAGCAGTGGTTTGAACCCGTGCAAGCTGACCTGTCACCCCATGCGGCCAGGCCTGGGCACAGTGCAGTGGCCTACTACATAAGCCTGCTCTACACAGTGTGGCCATTCTGGAACATTAAGCTTGCAAGATCTGCTAACCACAGCCTGTTGGGAAGTTGCAACTGCAGATGAGTGGTGAGAGAATGGAAGTGGAACAGACCTGAATGGAAGTTTGGACTCAAGAGTTAACCAGTAACAATATTACTTTTCCAAACCCTAATTAGCATAATTCTTGGACCAATAGCATTGGTCCTTTTTTCAAACCCTGATTAGCATAAGTTTGAACCGACAGAGTTGACCCAAGTGCTATATAAAGCCCTAGACTAGCACACTCAGATGGAAAACCTGCTATCAGTTCCCTTCTTGCACTGAGATTTCTGTTCCTGTTTCTATTCTTCAATAAATTCCACTCTTATACTCACTCGTCCTCATCTGTGAATTTCATTGTTTGAATTCATGTGACAAGAACCCAGAAAGAAGAAATTGAAGTGAGCGGCTGGGGTCTGTTGCAACACTGGAGGGTATGCCCTGCGATTAAGGGCTGCAACACTCTTTGGCTATAGAGGCCAACAACTCCTGCAGACCCCACCTGCCAGGAGAGGCAGAGAAACTCTGGTTTTGGTATTAGGAAAAATACCAACTGTCTAAAAAGTATATTCCTCTAATGAATTTTGATGGAAGAGGGATATATATATTTTATATAAAATGCTATAGTTACTGAAAGATACATAATCACATAAGTCAATTTGTAATTGAATGTGAGTGTATAAAGAAGAAAAATATTTTCAGGTTTATTACAAGGAAATTCACAGTATTTTCACATCTTTATTGAAATATGAAATTAAACCTAGATATTAAATGCTGATATTATTTTTAGGAATATTGTTTGCTATGAATAAAAAATATCTGCACTTTCTTTTCTGGGATGCATTAAATAAGTTATTTTGGGATATGAGAGTGAAATATTTTAATTTTGTGTTTTGATAATTAAAAAGAGAGCATGGCAAATCAGCGATAAGTGGAAAAGCAGAAGAAAATAAAATTAAAACTTGAAGAAACATTTTGCTGTAGTCCCACCCAAGGTCATATCTCAGTACAAGTATATATTAATATCATAGCAGAATGGAAATAAGGAAGGATATAGGGTGATAAAAACCCACTTAATTTCACAGGGCTTGAACCTTACCAAATTAAATCAGTTTCATTCACTTCAGGAGACTTCTTAATGCTAAATAATAGTCTTAAGAATGTAAAAGGCAAAGAAATTTAACATTTACTCATGCATTTTATATCCCAATCATGAATATAGTTTCTATTATTTTCAAATAGGTAAGAGGTGAAAAAACAGATAACAAAGGGAATAGAAGTGAAAAGGCTGAGAGATACATTCCTATATCAAAAGAATGACTTTATAGGAAATAAAAAGCCTGAGAATGAGTGAGAAGCAATGAAAAGAGCCTTCTTCATTCTGGACCCCTGCTGAGGCTGCTAGGGTTCTGGATAGTCCAATGCTTGTTAGTTAAGTGATCAGTGCTGCTGATCTTTAGTTTCATTTTCTTTTTCTTCCAGTTTTATCTAGAACTTTTCCTTTTACTTTATTAACTCCTGAGATTCATCAAACACTTAGCATATTACTGGATATTGGTTGTACAAATGTCAACTGACTATATGTTCACTATAGTTTGCCTTGGCTGCCAAGACTATGAAAACTCTAAAGTATATTTAACTTCATTTTTATCATCATCGAAAATCACTTTAAAAATAGATTTTGCTCTATTGACATCTGAACTTCTGGTAAGACTCTTCTGGAAAGAAGCTTTTGGTCTACATGAAAATCACAGTGATTGCACATAGAAGCAGATCCACATTTACTATTACCCAGTGTATTGTTTTAGGTGACTTAACAGGTTAAAAATATATATCTGTAATCAAACAGGTGATGAGTACAAAGTCAATTATCGATAAATAATCAATGCTTTTTAAAATAATGATATAGTAAAATCTTTTCTTTGAAGGCACTTAGAAAAGATTCTCATTGTTTGAAATAGAATTGAACTTAAATGCAAAGGTATAGATTAGTATGGTTGCTACATCATTCAGGTACATTTGGGGCCAAGATCTCAACTACCCTAAAGACACACACATTGTGCTTGCATAACAGGCACTGGACCTTATAAAATAACTGACATGAGGCAGATGGGATTTTTGTACCTCATGAGTACATTCTTCAAAAGCACCGCTTTTAGAAAATGATGTAGTCATGTAATAATTTTTAGCTGTTTAGACTAGTGAGTAGATCTTAGAGCAGTGTTTTCAAACTGCAGATTGCAACCTATTGGGTGAATAAAATCAAGGCAGAAGGCACTAACGAGTGCTCTTATTAGTACATAGAGCATAATGTTATTTGGGAAAAAAATGACAAAATAACCAAATCAGTAGCTAAGGTAGTCACTGTAAATACACACGAAAGGAAAATAAATGGACACAAAGTGAGAGTCTTTGAAACAGATATTAATATTTCAAAGAAATCTGTCCATAAATGTTACAATAAAAAATTTATGTAATTTGAAGGAAAATAAAGTTTTCTAAAATTGACCACAGTGTAGACAGAAAAATTAACAGACCATTATCCATGAAAGAATAATAAGAATGGTTAAAGAAATACCTATCAGAAGGATATAAGGAATGGTTTGTTGGAATTCATACTAGCTAAATTTAGAACAATATGAGCAGCAAAATAGTAAGGGAAAAAATGGATCCATGAGTTCATAGTGATATCCATAGCATAGGTATTTATATAATGGGGGAGGGGATAATCCATTTCTGAAGGATAATAATAAATTTAGAAGGATTAAAAGAGCACCAGTTTCAGGGCTGGGGATATAGCTCAGTTGGTAGAGTGTTTGCCTCACAATCTCACGGCCCTGGGTTCAATCCCCAGCACTGCAAAGAAAAAAAAAAAAAAAAAAAGCACCAGTTTTGCAATATGTGTAACCAGTTTAGAATGGCATTATTGACAAATGCTAAAATCATTAGGTGAAATTGTGTTGGGACCAGAACCTTAATGTAACCCTCCCCAGAACACCTCTTCATTCTAGAGAGAAAAGTGCATCCTTACAATGGAAAGATCTGGCACTCATCATCTTGAACAGATGATCAAACTTAACAATAAATAATGAGACAGACTTATAGCAAATTTTCTAATAGGAAGTACATGTAGCTGCTTCTATGGGATTTTTGGCATAGCTTTGGCCCCAGGTGTCTTAAGGCAGATGATGAAGGGTAGGGAGGAAAATGAAATACCCAGCTTCCAATCAAACGTCCTTCCAAGATTGGACCAGCTTCTCTCCAAAGGAAAAAATGAGTTCAAAATGAGAACACAGGATTGATCTAAGAATTAAAAACCTGCATGGAACCTGGTAATTTTGAACTCCTCATAGGTATGTCATTTGAGCTACTTAGAAAATTAATGCTTACCTCCACTATGAGTTGACACTGATACTTTGGTTGGCATCTCGATTCAAATGGCACATGTGTTTCCACTCCTTTCAGTCCTCTGTTTAATTTTTTTTTTAAGTTTTCTGAGTCTTCCTGCCGACAAAAATTGGAAGGAGACCCCAATCTACCTGTACTGTGTAGGGAAAGTCTCTGTAATAATGTTTAATTGAGGCATCATACATGGAACCTCAATTTAATGTGCCACCTGACACAGAAGCGGCTAAAAAACAGTTTTCCACCTCTAACGACTGACTCTCTTTTTGCTAATATTTTATCTTACTTCTAAAGAATTATCCTACTTACTTCTAGAATTATTCCAGGAAGAACTAGTGAATAAAAATGTCTCTTCTTGGGAGAAGTTAGTCATTTTAGAAAGAGAAGTTTCTTATTAACATGATGGTGGAATTATCCAACAACAGGCTCTAAGAATAAATTCATCTTTCTGGCTCTTTTTTCTTTCCCTGATGTAGGAATAGTTAAAAAGAAGAAAATATATAGAAAACCAAAAATAGAAAGGACCGTATGTGTCTTTGCTAGAATAGTCTCCTGTGACTCTATGCAGAGCGGGATGACAATTGCCAGTTGCTCTCTTCTCTGTGTTCTCACAGTGTTGTGTACATAATCTTATTACAGCATTTATTTCCTTTGCATTATAATGACCTATTTACTTGTTGGCCTTCTCTGGCCTATGAGCTTCCTGAAGGCAGGAAGCTTGCTTTATGCATGGTATTTGCCAGAATCTAGAGTGATGTCTGGCCTGGGTAAACGCTCAATAACTCTCCATAGAATAGATACCAACTTCCTTTGTTCTTCTCTCTACTTCTCCCCCCAGTTTCTGCCTTTCTTCTTTTTCTGCTTTAGATCTATTTATATCTTCAAGGTCCTAGGAGACCACTGTTATTAAAGATAGATGTCTCTTTAATATGATTTTTAAACTTTTCAATCTTCTATGATTCTATAGAAGAAATTGTTCACAATATGTCTACTTTATATTTACCAAGTTATGCCACCTTTAAACATTTACTACTGCACACAAAGGGTCTCAGTCATTAAAGACTGATGTTCTTTGTCAGGAGGGACAATAAATCATGGCTTTCCAGGTCTGTGATATTTTGTAAGTTGCACACTGGAGCACACAAGCTGTGTTCAATGCTGAGTCATTGAAATTTGATTTTTAATTTTCAAGTAATAATAATGTTCTGTGATTTTCAAATGTTCATGTGAATAATTGAATACTTCTTTGATTGCTTTAGAAAGCTGTCTATATATCCCTGAAGGGTCAGATGTGCATAACTCTTTAGAGGAATCTCTCTGCCTCTTATGGCGGGATGATTTTGAGAGGCAGAATTATTTGTCAGGACAAAGATATAATGCAAAACTTATCTTGTGTGTGAGAAGATTATAATCAAAATGCATTAGCTGAATTGATGTTTCTGTCCCATTTATTCTCATACAAAATTATGCAGACTTGATTTTCTTTCTTTCGGAGAAGTTAGAAAATGCTAAATTTAAGTCAATTTTCTCTTGAATCTTTTTCAAGTTATTTTTATATATCATTGATTTTTCTTTCTGTTTTAGAGCTAAGACATGGAGAACATATAGATACCCAGCAACCCTTACAAAGGCTCTGAAAACATTTGCTTTCTAAAACATTTATAGTTGCTTTAATAAAAAGAGACATTTGGAAGATTACAATTCTTCTAAAATGCCCTACTTTTTCCTCTGCTGTACCTTAAAATGTCTATCATTTTGAAAGATCAAAGATTGGTTGTTCAGAAAGATTTCAGAATAGCATAAAACACATAAATGGAAAGTCCACTTCTATGAAACAAATTTTTAATTGCTAAAAACTAGATGGTTTAATGAAAATGTTTATAAAAATATTATATATCTGAGTTATACACTTGAAAGCATTTTTAATTGCTTATGAGGAACTAAAGCTCAATTCTTTCATATTCCTGCAAGTCAAACATTTTCTCTCTATGTATAACATAAGCACTGATTTTTATTCTTGCTAAGTTCGCACTTAGATTAACCTTTTGGACTTTCCCAGTTAAGTGTTTCTAAAAATTCAGAGTGAATGAACCTACATTATGATTGCAATATACAGAAAACAGAATGTGCTATAACCTCACAAGTACCACATGCTATATTTAGGGAAACCTTCCAAAATGAAAAAAATTTACATATGTATTTTGTAGAAAAGTCAATAAAAGGATGCAATACTTTATATGCAATACTTTATTTTTTCCATGTGTTTGAAAGTTATTTCTCTGTGTATTTAACCATCCTTGGTGACATTTTTTATATTTACAAATATTGGTATAAAATTATATACCCCACATACCATACATGATAAACCACATTAATTTGACATGTATTGGTGGATGAAGTAATTATTATTAGTCAATTCATTCTACAAAGAAAATGTCTACATTTAAGACAAGAGATTTACAATTGGCAAGAGTACATCATTAAAGCTTCCTTTAATATTCTTGACTAAAAGGTCCCCACCACATGTTGTATAAAGAAGGTTGGAATGACACATTCTTCCCAGGAAGCAGAAGTCTGTATAAAGCAACTTTGCCACAAACAATGCTAATAGTTACACATGCATATATCCTTCCTATCGCCAAGATTTGAGCAGTATCTTAAGACACATACTACCTGGAACTATCACCTTACTCTCTGGAAATTTAATTTTCAGTTAAGGAATCATGCCCAAAGGCCACTATTAGAATGCTCAGGTTTCCCGGTGCACAAAGACTATGGGAGAGGGCTAAGGAATCCAGCACATTGGTTTGTGTTCACTGAAAACCTTATCTATCTTCAGATAGCATAGTGATGGGGGAAACCAAATGGACATATGGAATCAGAGGCAATTTTCCCCATCTGTGGACCTCAGATCTCAGATGCATCAAAATAATCATAAGGCCTCTGCAAATCTCAAGAAGAACCACACACAATCCATAGCTGAATAAATAGCGTATATCCATACTCATTAGTATAGAGACACTATGTGGTTAACAAAATCAACTTTTTTATAGTGCTACTGAATTCATAGCATTTATTAGGTTTTATGCATTTCTGAAAATTTATTTCCATTGATGTGAATATATACAAAAGTTTTGATGTGAAAGACAAGTCCTCATACACATAAAGGTTAGGAAGTCCTGATGTAGGCCTAAATCAAAAAATTCCCAGGGCCAGTCTTTTAGAAAATATATGGAATCTAGTGCTAAACAACTAACAATACATTGGCCTGCTTGAGACAGGTTTAAAATACTGCTTTCCTCTTTTTAACTCTCCTCCACCCATTTGAGCCACTGATATTGAAAGGAAGCACATATATTTTGACCTTCACTTCAGTCAAAAAATTTCATTAGACCATTCCAAAGCAAAAATCTAATCGCCAATGACTTGAAGTTCTTTGTGTTAGTACAGCCACAAATACCTGGGGCATATAGGCAGTAACACCTGATCCACCTTTCAGTTAAAACTGTTGAGTGAAGTCTCTGGCTATCCTAGATGAGCAACTACATTGATGAAGTACATAAAGTTGTGCAACAAAAATTTTAGAGTTTTCAAATCCTAAGAGATGAGTAAAGTGTTAGGGTAGGGAAACAAGACCCAGTCACATGTGAATGATTGAGTCCTAATAATTTAATAAAAATTTACCAAGTTAATGAGTTATTGGGAAAAGCAACATCAAATGGCCAATCATAAATTGTTTCTTTTGGTCTAGAATAACCACGGGTTATTTTCAAACCTATGATAAAAATATCCAACACCAACAACTTAGTGTCAGTGGTCTTCTAGGGAATGAAAAGAAAAGAAGAACTCTACCCTTGAAACAGTCTAAACTCGAGTTAAGATAACAGTTGCAGGAAATGGATTAGTTAGTGGAATTGATAATTAGTTGAGGAGTAAGAATTGAGAATAAAAGGTGATGGCAGAACTTATACCACAAGCAATGAACTTAGAAATATACTGATCTTCCTCCAGGGCATGTAATGGAAGCTCGAGCATTTTGTTTGAATATTAAAATAAGGTGTAGAAGATTGAAAATATGTGAGTTAAAACTGCAATATGCAATTTGCTCTAATACTTGCATTACATGATGAGAAAAGGATGTGTCCTTATGGAACCAGGGAGCAGGGAGCAGGGCAAAGCAAGTGAGTGAAGGGACCCAGTAGACCAGGGACAAATGAAGTGTTTAAGTTTCAGGTGCACAAAGTTGAGGAAAAGGTTAAATGTGATTTGTGTTTCACCTCCTCCAAAATTAACCCCAAGTATCATCTGAAAGTGAGAGCAAAACTGTTTTTCAGAGAATGATTTTTATTGTTATTTACTTTTGCCATCTATGGTGAAAAAAGGGCTTGGATTATGTGTTAGTCGACTTTCTGTTACGGGAAAAAAAATATTAAGATAATAAACTTAAAAAGAGGAAAGGTTTATTTTGACTCACAGTTTTAGAAGTTTCAGTCCAAGGTCAGGGTGTCCTCTTGCTTTGATCCTGTGGCAAGGTAGCAGAACATGGCAGAAGGTGCACGACAGATCAAAGCCATCCATCTCATGGCCAGATGCAAAGGGAAGAAAAAAATACTGGGGGTCCTAATATCTCCTCAAAGTGAATGTCCCCAATGATTGAAGTCCTCCCCTTAAGCCCACATCTTAAAGGTTTTACTCTTCCCATTGGCACCTAGCCCTTGATAGGTGAGCTTTTGAAGGACATTTAAGATCCAAGGTATACAAGATTCTTATATGGGATAGAATTTCTAATGAAAAAATTACCTTGGGCAAGTATTGCAGTTACTCCCTACCCTGAAGGTCAAGGGATATGTTAAAAGCAAGAAAAATTAGGAAATCATTTTATTCATTCTTATCTTAATTGAATCTTTGTTCTAACAAGATCAAATTTAAACATGGCCTGTGCTTTTCAAATGAAAATTTAAATGCGTAATTCTTGTCTCTAAATATAAACAAAGTTTAAAGAAACAAATTTGTATTTTGACAGCTATGTTTATGAGAAATTATGCTCTTATTCAAAACACCAGAAGGACAAATGTACTCATCTACCAAATTTTATTACAGTTGTAAATAGAACTGGAGTTTAAAAAAGAATATAATCTGTAATTAGTGAATAATACAACTAGGAGATGTGTGTGCAAACAAAAATCAAGGTGTGATTTGTAAAAGATTAAGGGCATTTTTTAACAAAAATCTCTTAACATGGGACACACTTTTATCATTATGGTAGTGGATCACTATGGAAATAGGGTTAGCACAATTAAAAATGCACAAGACTTATCTAGAAACTCTTGACTGCATCAAGTACCTAGAGTTTAACGTTATGTCAGGAATTTTTTTTGTATTTTGCAAAGATGTTTGATAACGTCAACTAATTAAATTTTCAGGGAATGCTCAGATACATTTGATGTTATAAATTTCATTTGTTGTAAATGGAATCAATACACATCTGGTCATACCTCAGTCCCCTTCTCCATGCCATTCTATCTCTGAGCCAAAAGAGGTGTACTCCTTCAAGTTCCCGTGTCACTGCTGTGTCTCTGCGCCTGCTCTAAACCTCTTACATACTGATGAACACAAAATACAGGCATATTTCTCATTATGCAAACAGACTCCCACATACAAATTCTAAAGGAAAGCACAGAACAGCTGCATTCCACTTTTTTTTTTTCTTTTTTGGCATGAATAGGGTCTTTAATATCAATACTGAAATGGAAGTGATTAGTACTATTTACTGAATTTTAAAGCACCTTAGGATGTTCAGCCAGACAGTTTATTTGATTGGCTGAACATGCGGACACCTCATTTTGGGAAAAATATGTTGGCACAGGCAAAGAAACAGCTATCTGGCTGCTTCACAGGCATTTTCAGAGGATTTGAGTTGGTATTTTGGCTTTTAAAATTATACTCTTATAAAGAATAACATGCTCTTTCTAGCATTATGTGGTTGTCTTTACCTAAGCACACTTCTTAACTCTAAAATTAGGAGTATTGAGTATGATTGTTTAGATTTGGCTCAGCTTACAAAAAGCTTTTACTTCTGATGCTATGAGGTATCATATCCAGTGTACAAATTATCCATTTAGGTAGTAGAAAATTGATAAAATATACACTGCATGCTAGTACTCCTATGTAATACAGTGACCTGATTCAATTCTGATAGTAAAAGCTTACGGGTAAACTTTTTGCTTTAAAGGATGCATACATTCTTTCCATTTCTTTCTTTCTTGCATTTAGCATTTCTTTCTTGCATTTAGCATTGGTCTCTACAATGCACTTACCTGGTTTCTAGCAGGCTACAAGAATTAATATCAGAGAAAAGTGCCCACAAGCCAGTGTTTAGAAGAATGCTATCATGTACAAATAGTAGTAAGGAAACTGTCTTTAATGCACTAAGCTCAAAGTGTGGCCTGTCATTTATATTTTGAATGTCCCACAGAGGTCTATGTTTTAAAGGCTTGTTCCCCAGTGTGGTACCCTTGGGAAGTGGTAAAACGTTTAAGAGACAGACCTTATAGGAAGTTGTTGGGTCACTGGGGACATGATATTAAAGGGGACAGTGGGATCCTGGTTTCTTCCTATTTTTCTTTTTTTCCCTGTTTTGTGATATAAGAGCTTTTGCTCTACCACATGCTCCTGCTATCATGTGCTGCCTTGACACAGGCTCAAAAGCAATGGGATCAACTGATCATGGACTAGAACCTCTAATACTGTGAGCAAAGTGAGTCTTTTCTCTTTATAAATTAGTGGTTACACATATTTTGTTATGGTGATGAAAAGCAAATGGAGGGTACAGGTCACCTTAAATAAAAGAGAACAGCATCCAAAGAAAAGCTATTTGTGTATATGTGGATTAAAAATCAATTAGAAAAAAAATATTAATAAGCACAACAAATCAAATCATTGGAGCACCAAAAATTCATAGAGCCAGTTAGTAAAAATCTAATCATTTCTGTATTAAATTGGGTTCATTTACCCAGAGCATCATTTATAATTAAGGTAGACTTAAAATATTGACTTTTAAAAATGTGCATATTATTAAAGATTTCAAAATTTTAAATTAAGAATATGGAAGAGATAAAATAGTGATTTTTTTTTTTTTCACAGTGCTGGGGATTGAACCCAGGGCCTTGTGCTTGCAAGGCAAACACTCTACCAACTGAGCTACACCCCCAGCCCCAAAATAGTAATTTTTTGTCAGTTGCTAGTCAAGATGCCATAAAGAGTTCACACACATATAACCTATTTCAAAGACACAGCTATGACAAGAATACAAAAGAAAAAAGAAAAGAAAAAACCAACAATTATGGCAACTCTCACATCTACTCATAGGAGATTTAGACTTTTTGTTCTATCCATGCCTTCAAATTATTAGATGAAACTCACCCACAGCAAGAGTTGAAAACAAATCTACTTCACTCAGTTTACCAATTCAAATGTTAATCTCTGAAAACACCCTCACAGACACACCTAGAATAATGTTTGACCAAATATTCGGACAACTTATGACCCAGTCAAGATGACGTATAAAATTAACAATGAGGAATGAAGGAGGGTAAACTGCCACCAATCTTACAGAAGAAGGTGGATTAAAAATACACTATAAAAACTAATTACATAGAAGGAACTAGAAGACACAAGCTCGATGAACTGAATCAACTTCTTTGTAAATTGTTTAAAAAGTTTGCCCTCATACCCAAACCAAACCAAATACATTATAAGGAAAGGAAACAAAATATTGATGACCTTATGAATAAAAACACAAAATGTGCCATCACAAATACAAGCAAAATTAATGCAATGAAATATAAAAGGCATCATACATGTGGTCAGGGTGGGACTATATCAAATTTGCAATGTAGATTTAACATCCAAAATCAAATACTGTCATGTATCAATAAAATGAGAAATGGCATCACATGATCATCTCAATAGATCTGAAAAAGCATTTAACAATACAACAAACTTTCATAATTAAAAGCACACAAGAAAGATCTTCAATCTGATAAAAGGAACCCATATACACCACAGCTAACACATCCAATGATGAGAAACAAAAGTTTTCTCCCCTAAATTGAGGAGTGATAAAAGAATGTCCACTCTCTCCATTTTTATTCACCATTGTAATAGAAATTTATAGAGACAGTAAATAGATTTGTTTTTTCCAGAGACTGGAAGGACTGAAAATGGAAAACAACTACTAGTGGACATGGGGTAATTATTATGGATGATGAAATACTACAGAGTTAGAAGTGATGGTTAAACAACTTGTATAATTATTATGCATCGATAAATTTTTTAAAAATATTACATGCTAAAAACTTAAGTTAGAGAGCAAGAGTGGGCTGGCATACATTGGAAGACATTGTTGACATCTTTTCTGTGTCTGTGTGAGTACATATTTGTTATAAAGTTCTGTAGTTCACAAAGCATATCAAACACTAGCTTTCAAATTAGTATAGGAAAAACCTTCATCCATCAAACATAGGGATGAAATGATAAGAGAAAAAAATGGACAGATAATCCACAAAAATATAATGGAAATATGTGTAAATGTAAAAGCAATCTCAATAAATATAAAATATTTAAATTTATTAATGAAAAGGAAACGACTGTCAAAGAAGATCTTTTAAACTAAAATTCTGTGAAATTTATAACTCAATCAAAAACAAAATAAAATTAATAAGTCTGGATTTAAAAATCAAAATGAAGCTGGTTAGTAAAATGAATGTCAGATAACATGGGAATTGAATTCAAAGTGAATATGTAAATATAGGGAGAAATTGCAAACTAATCCATCAAAAATATAAGTAGGATTTTACATACTTTGCAAGCTAGACTTTCACTGTACAAAACAAAAATTAATTAAAAAGATAACTTGACAAAAAATCCCTATCATTTGATATATTTTAGCACATATTTGTCAAACACTAACAGTTTGAGCAGAAAAACATAATAAAATTTTTGTTTTATGAAGCATAATTTACTTGTTCTTCTAATGGAAAAAATCTTATGTTTATAAACAAGGCAAAAAGGTACAATCTGCAAAGAACAGAGAGACAAATACTACTCCATTAAAGTTAAAAACAAAACATTTGTATAACGAAATATATTAGGCAACATTTAAAAACTTTTTAAAAAGATTTATGATATAGTGGTAAAATTTAACTTTTATACAGTAGAACCCAAATCAATATCACAAATATTCATATGTTTTATATATATATATATGTGTGTGTGTGTATATTACATATATCATTTCCTTATTTATATATAAATTTATAATTATGTATATACATAAATGCTTATTTATGCTTATTTATATTTACTAATATAAAAGATGTACTTATATAAACATATAATTAAGTGTAATGTTCATATATGCTTAAGAGAGAAGCAAAAAAACAGGAAATAAGAACAGGAAGGTGTTCCAAATTTTAAAAATATTTCAAAATATGAAAACTTGCCCAACTGCCCTTAAAATGCAAGTTAAAATCAAGTTATGATTTCACCTCAAATTCACAAGAATTTCTAAACATGACGTCACCATTTTTAAAAATGTTTTGGTGGTCTGGAGATGTAGCTCAGTGGTAGAGCCCATGCCTGGCATAAGTGAGGCAGAGGTTTCAGTCTCTGTTACCAGAAACAAATAAGAAAGTGACAGGGATGTGGGAACTGAAACCCTGCTTGGGCGTATAAATTGTAGCACAATTCCTCTGGTTGTTCTCTTCTACTTTTTTTCTCTTTAATTTTTCCTCCATTCTTTGCCCTCTTCTTAGTTCCAAGGACTGAATCCTGAAGTTGGATCACCCAAACTCCTTTGATGGCTAGTTTCCGGGATTCCTGCGGTGAGGAGCACAGGCAGGAGGCTAGGGAGAAGCATTACATAGAGGACTCTGCATTTCTTAACTCCTCATGGAGTATCTCAGGTAAAATCTGTTTCCCTCTGGTATCCTAGTACAACAAGTTGTGAGAGACATTACTAATGGTTAAAATTTTTGTGTACTGATACTTAACAAGAGTGTATGACAAACTCCCACAAGTGTGCCCCAGAAGCCAGCACAAGAATGTACACAGTAATTTTGAATTTAAAAAAAGGCAACCGCCAAAATGTTCATCAACATGATTATAAACAAGTAAATTAACAAATGCCCTTATTAATAAACTCGGATACAAACACACGTAGAAATACCATATGACATTGGAAATAAATGTAGAAGCACCAACGTAAGTAGATTCTAAAAACATAAGTTTTATATTAAAAAAGTAAACTGAGGACTTTTTAGTTTCTGGTTATTATGGTTTGGATCTGGAATGTGACCACAAAGTCTCAAGTATTGAAGACTTTGACCTCAATGCAGCAATGTTTAAAGGTGGGCTTTGGGGAAGAGATTGAATCATGAAGGCCATAGATTCTTCAATAGATTAATTCATTGATGAGTTTATAGCTGAATAGACTATTGGGAGTGGGTAGGAATTGTAGGAGATGGGACCTAGTTAAAGGAAACAGATATCTGAGGCATACCCTAGGGGACTACCTTTTGTCCCTGCCTGCCACCACTCCTTCCTAATCTCTGACCAAGGGAAGTACCTCTTGCCACACCCACCACAGCCACTATGTTCTGCCTTGCCTCAGGGAGAAATCAATATGACCTGCTGATGGTGGACTGGACCCAGGAGCCAAAATTTATTCTCCACCCTTTAAGTTGTTTTTTTTGTTGTTGTTGTTGCTGCTGTTGTTTTTGTTTGTTTGTTTTAAGAATATAACCTTTATTTCACTTACTTGCTTTATGTGGTGCTGAGGATTGAACCCAGCACCTCACCTATGCCAGGCAAGGACTCTACCACTGAGCTACAGCCCAGCCCCCTCTAAGTTCTTTTTCTCAGGTGCTTTACTCACAGCAGTGAAAGCTGACTAACACACTGGTCTAAACATAAGGACTGTTTCTGACTTATCACTCCCATTCTCATAACAAGAAATAAACTGAGCAAATTAAAAATCAACAGTTTAACCAGAGAATTGTTCCAGGGCAGGAAGGTAGAAGATTACAGAGATTACAGTCTACTGGGCTGGCCACTGGCCACTGGTGAGACTGGAGAACAAGACACAACTGAATTGCTAGTTGTTCAGTGTGAACAGTCATGGGAGTGAATCACTGCAGGCCCATCACAGCAGGGTCATGTCACTTTCAGAGATTTACCTCTAGGAGTTCTAGGAGCTTCTCAGGTGATGATTGGATAAGAATCCCCTTAGGGTGAAGGAAAATGAGACAAAAAGTGGTTGCTTAAAAACAACAACAACAAAAACCTTTTTTATGGTATGCTTCAAAGCTTAAATAACTGTTCAAAATAACAAATTCCTACTATTGAGAGAATGCATCTTAACAGAAACTTACCATATGGAGGGAAGGGAAATATCTAACTTTGATTCCCTCTAGCCCTCCCATCTCACTTAATAAGGAGGGGAAAATTTGAGAATGGTGAATGTCACAACCACGATCACAGCTCAGTGAGAAAGTAAATGTACTCACAGGTCTATAGATAGTTGTCCCTTACCCCACACCTCATCGCCACATTACTAGAGCTCCTAAATAATAAGAGGATATTACAGCTGAAAGAAATGCATGTCTCCAACCTCATTTATGTCTCTAAGGAAACCCAAAGTTAGCAGGGTAGAAAAATCGAGGAGACTAGAAGAAATTTGAACCTCAGATACAGCTAGAACAAAGAGTAATCAACCTAATTTCCAGATATATTTAATAGCTCACACTATAGAGCTGTTCACATTAGCTTCTTATTTGCTTTCCAAAAGAAAAATTACAAGGCATACTAAAAGAAAAAATTGACAATGATGAAGACCATTACGAAGAAGGAGGAGGAAGAGAAGGAGAACAAGAGAAAAGAAGGAAGAAGAAAGTAGATATCAGAACCAGACTCACATATGGTAGATGTTTGGGGGTTATCACACCATGAACTTCAAATAATATGATTAATGTGCAAAGAGTTCTAATGGAAAAATCAGTCAATATACAAGATCAGACAGATGAAATTAGAGAATTACAAAGTCTGAGAAAGATTCAAAGGAAATGATAGAATTCTGAAATATTGTAACAATAATGATTACCTTTGATCTGCTAATCAATAAGATAGACAGGCTAATAAATAATCAGTGAGTAGAAGAAATGTTAATGGAAACTTCCAAAACTAAAATGTGGAAAGTAAAAAAGATTTTTAAAAAAATGAAATAGTATCGAAGAACTATGGAACAATAACAAAAAGCATAATATATATATGTGTGTGTGTGTGTGTGTATATATATATATGTATATATATATATATGCTGAAAATACCAAAAGGAGAATAAAGGGACTAAAGAAACATTTTAGGAAAAATTACAGAATTTTCCAAAATTAAGGGACAACATCAAACTTCATATTTAGAGATCTCAGAGGAAAAAAAAGCAAAATAAATACCAGAAAAAAACCCACTTGTAGGTATATTATATACAAATTGCAGAAAATAACAGATAGAGGAAATCCTGAAAGAGTGTATAGAAAAATCCATCTTATTGTAGAGGAATAAGGGAAGAATTATATCCAACTTGTCTTCAGAAATCATTCAAATAAGATCAGACGGCAACGAAATACATAAAATGTTAAAAGAGAAAAACAAACTAGATGTCCATAACCAATGAAATTATCCTTCACAAGCAAAAAAGAAATAAAGACTTTTCAGATGAACCAAATTAGAGGAAATTTGTCACCAATGGACTTGCAAGAAATATGAAAAGAAGTACTTCAGAGATAAGAAAATTAGGCACCAAACTCAGAACTACATAAGAAAGGAGGAACATTACAAAATAAAGAAGTGAAGTGAAGAAAAAAAATTTAGTTTTCTTAATCTTAATTAATCTAATCAACAACAGTGGGCTCAAATTAATGAAAGTCACCCTGCCTTCCATGATCAAAGATTATGGATAGCAAAAATAAGCAAAAATATTATAAAGGACTGGAAGGAGGGTTTAAGAATGTGCTGTTATAAGTGCTTGAGCTACATGTGAAATAATATAGTGCTCTACGGAATTTGACTTGAATTAATTCAATGTCTATTGTAACTTCAATTGAAAAGGGGGGTTTTATATGGAGTATAATTAATATGAAAAGGGAGGAGATAAAATGGAATAGTATAAAATTCTCAAAAACCAAAGGAGTCAGAGAAAAAATGTAAAATTGAAAAGATTATGTGTGGGGGATTATGACTAGAAAATATTAACCAATATGACATATATTAATCCAGCTATACACTTTAAATGTTAATGGTTGAAATATAACAATTAAAAGACAGAGTCAATTTACATATTTCCAACAAACAATACACGTTAAATATAAACACATGGAAAAACTGAAAGCAAAGGGATAGGAAAAAATGACTCATGCACTCATCATGAAAAGAAAGAGGAGCAACTATAAACACTTCAGATAAATCTACTTAAGAGCAAGAAAGATCATCAGGCACAAAGTGGGGCATGTAGTCATAATCATAAGGAAGTCAGTTCTCCAAAAGCATATAATGTGTTTGTGCTAAACAATAGAGCATCAAAGCACATTAGGCAAAAGCTGATAGAACAGCAAGGAGAAATAAATAAATGCACAATTACAGTTGTAGACTTCAACAAACATTTTATTAGTTATTAATCAATCAGATCTAACTGACATTGTGAAGTATAATTGATGTGAAAAGGAAATAATATGGAATAATATCAAATTCTCAGCACCAACCAAATACACATTCTTCTCCAGATTACTGAGACCACTCACTGGGATAGACCTCAGTTTGAATCATTTAACACATCCTTACCAAATATGAAATAGTAGAAATCATAGAATGCATGCTCTGAGACCACAGTGGAATTCAAATAAAGAACAATATAATGGGATAAGTGGAAAAATCTTAAAATGCTCAGAGAATAACTAGCAAATTTTATGTAACAAATAAGTCAAAGTAAAGATCTCAAATGAAATTTTAAAGCATTTTCAAAATAAGTTAAAATGAAAATACAATTTAACAAATTGTGTGAAAGCACTCTTTTTAAAATTTGTTCTAAATAGGTACACATGACAGTAGAATGAATTTTGACACATCATTCATAAATGGAGCACAATTTCTCATTCTTCTGGTTGTACATGATGTAGAATTACACCAGTCATGTAATCATATATGGACATAGGGTCATGATTTCTGATTCATTCTATTATTGTTCCTGCCCCATACTCCTTTCCCTACACTCCCCCCTGTCTAATCCAAACTACCTCTGTTCTTCCCTAGCCCCCACTTTATTGTGAATTAGCATCCACATATCAGAGAAAACATTTGGTCTTTGGTTCTTTGGGACTGGCTTACTTTGCTTAGCACGGTACTCTCCATATCCATCCATTTACCAGAAAATGTCATAATTTCATTCTTCTTTAAGGTTGAGTAATATTCAATTATATATAAATACCACATTATCTTTATCCATTCTTCCGTTGAAGGGCACCTAGGTTGGTTCCATGGCTGAGCTATTGTGAATTGAGCTGCTGTAAACATTGCTGTGGCTGGGTGATTGCAGTATGCTGATTTTAAGTCCTTTGGGTATAAACCAAGGAGTGGAATAGCTGGGTCAAATGGTGGTTCCATTCCAAGTTTTCTGAGGAATCTCAATTTGAAAATGAAATGTCTAACATTGAATTCATCTTTTAGCAAGGAAGAAAGGTCTAAGTCAATAAGCTAAACTTCCACATTTGGACTACAGAAAAAGACAATTAATTCCAAAGTAAGCAGAGGGGGAAAAGTTAATTAGAGCACAAGTCAATGAAAATGCAAATAGGAAATCAATGAAATGTGATACTTATTTTTTAATGATCAATGAAATTAATAAACCTGTAGTCAGGCTAAGAAAGAAAGAAGAAATTACTAATGTTGAAAATGAAAGAAAATGTATCACTACTGATTCCATAGGCTTTAAGATGATAATTAAGGAATATGGTAAATAACCCTATGTCCACGTATTTGATAACCCAGATGAAATGGAACAATTTCTTGAAAGAAAAAAATCTACCAAATTCACAAAAGAAAAATAGATAATCTGCACAGCATTTATACCTATTACAGAAATGGAATCTGTAATTAACAACCTTCCTAAACAGAAAACACTAGGTTCAGATGAATTTGCTTACGACTACTACCACACATTTAAGGAAGACATATCAGTTCTCTATAAAATTTTCTTAAAATAAAAGCAGAGGAAGTAAGACAAGATTCTTTTCTATTATTTGCTCAGTCTTGCTGAACCATGTATGCAAATAGTTACAATGGTTCTGGGAGACGAAAAGCATCACAAAGTCCAACCCCTCATATCATTTACTTTTTTAACCTCACAGTCTCCTGGGACAAACTCTGGAACAAAACCAAATCTCAATACCATGCTGTTTTTGTAACTATTGCTGGCACCAAAATAGACAGAGAGACCAATGGTACAGAATAGAAGACACAGAGACAAACCCACATAAGTACAGTTATCCCATACTAGACAAAGGTGCCAAAAACAGGCAATGAAGAAAAGATAGCCTCCTCAACAAATAGTGCTGGCAAAACTGGATATTCACATGCAATAAAATGAAATTAAACCCCTATCTCTCACCCTGTACAAAACTCGACTCAAAATGGATCAAGGATCTAGGAATTAGACCTGAGACTCTTCTCCAAATAGAAGAAATAGTAGGCCCAATTCTTCTTCACATTGGCTTAGGACCAGACTTTCTCAACATGACCACCAGAGCACAAGAAATAAAAGGAAGAATCAATAAATGGGATGGATTTAAACTAAAAAGCTTTTTCTCAGCAAAAGAAACAATCAAGCATGTGAAAAGAGAGCCTACAGAGTACAAAACTTTACACCAAAAATGCAAAGAGCCCAATCAATAAATGGGCTAAGGAACTGGGTAGACACTTCACATAAGATGATATACAGGTGACCAACAAATATATGAAAAAGTGCTCATTATCTCTAGTAATTAGAGAAATGCAAATTAAAACCACCCTAAGATTTCATCTAACTCCAATTAGAACGGCTATTATCAGGAATACAAGCAATAATGTGTGTTGGTGTGGATGTGGGGAAAAAGGCACACTCGTACATTGCTGATGGAGTTGCAAATTGGTGCAGCCACTCTGGAAAGCAGTATGGAGATTTCTGAAAAGACTTGGAATGGAACCACCATTTGACCCAGCTATCCCACTCCTCGGTTTATACCCAAAGGTCTTAAAATCAGCAAAGTATAGGGATGCATCCACATCTATGTTCATAGCTGCTCAATTCACAATAGCTAGATTGTGGAACCAACCTAGATGCCCTTCAATTGAAGAATGGATAAAGAAACTGTGGTATATATACACAATGGAATATTACTCAGCCATAAAGAAGAATAAAACTATGGCATTTGCTGGTAAATGGGTGGAGTTGGAGAATATCATGCTAAGTGAAATAAGTCAAGCCCAAAAAACCAATGGCCGAATGATTTTCTCTGATCAGTGGATGCTGATACATAACGGGCAGGAGGGGGGTTGTGGAGGTCATAAGAAAAGAATGGAGGAAGTATGGACGGTGTAGAGAAAAATGGGACAGGACGGGGTGGGGGAAGGAAAGGCAGTAGACTGAGTCAGACAGTATTACTCTATGTATATGTAAGATTATATGAATCCTGTGAATGTACATTGTGAAAAAAAAGATATATTACCTGCTGTATAATTATATTAAAATGGGTTCTACTATCATGTATAATTAAAAAGAACCAATAAAAAAACCAAACAGACAGACAAAGAAAAAAAAGAAAAAAACAAGTGTCCTTATTTGATCAGACCATCAGCCTGGGAGGTCTATAATCTTCTTAGAATGGTCCAGGGCAGAAGTCTTCAAAGGCCTTATGTGGGCTGAGAACACAGACTTCACCTGTGAATGAGTGGATGGCACCCAGAACATGCTGTTCTTCTAAAACTTAGATAAAACATTCCAAACCCTCAATTGTGCAAATTTTGGTAATTTCGTAAGACTAGACAGAACAGAATGGAAGCCTCATCAAGAGGTTCTAGGGACAAACAACAAAAGAATATATATGGTGGGGACAAATAAATAAAAAGGACTATACAAAGCAAATGGAAACAAGTCTCCAGAACTCAAAATGGGCCCTAGGATTGCAACATCTGCGACATCTGACATCTGACAAAACCATGTCGACAAGCCCCGTGACCATTTCTATTGGTTTTTCATTGTCTATTTTTCTCTCCAGATGTCTTTCTGTGTTTAAGCAATGCCTGACCCATGGAGGGACTGCAGTAATTTGAAAAGAATTCATGAACAAATAGCCTTTTTGTAGTTAGAGCTACAGAATCATCTGATTCAGATGCAAAAGCTAAGATTTTTAAGTCCTTAGCACTTTGACCTTCTGGAATCACCCAGTTACTTACAGTGAGAGGCATATATGAGTGATGTTCCAAGAAGACTGTTACTTATTCTTTACTGTTCCTATTTTGTCATTATCATCCTTGCCCCTTTTCCAAATACCCATAAAATACTCCCACTCAAATCATAAAAAAATCAGAGGAGAATTCATTTTAATTCTATGAGGCCATAAAGATCACGTTAAAATCTAAGAAGGTACAGGCATTTAAGAGAGAAAAACTACAGGTCAATATCTCTCACTAAAGTAGATGCAAAAATACACAAGAAAATTGTATGAAATTGAGTCCCAAAATATGTAAAAGTAACTATGTACCACCAGTAAGTGTATTTATTCTAGTTATATATTACTTAGTTAAAAAATTAATTAATTTAATCTATCATATCAATAGGCTTAAGATGCATAGGTGCAGAAAGAGTATTTTGAACAAATTCAGCTCCCATTCATTATTGTAAAATACAAAATAATCCTAGCAAACAAGAAATTGAGAGGAACTTCTTGAAATTGATGTAGAACATTAACCAAAAAACTACAATCTACTTAATTATCATAAGCTAGATTCTTTCTGGTGAAGATCAGGGAAAGAATGTTCCTTCTTTCTACCTATTCAACAATCAGAAATTCTAGCTAATGCAACAAGATAGAAAAAGAAATGAAATGTATGCATATTGAGAATGAATAATTAAAACTTTCTTTTTCATGGATGACATAATTTTCTATGTAAAAACCCTAATAAGCAACTATAGGGAGATTACCAAATTAACCTACAGAAGTCTATTGCTTTCCTCTACCACCAACCAACACCTAGATTTTGAAATTTAAAAACAGATGTCATTTACATCCCCCCTAATATAAAATACTTAGGTGAAAATCTAACATATTATGTACCAGTCAAATGTGAGAAAATACAAACTTTAAAAAAGCAATCAAAGCATATTTAAATAAATGGAGGGAGATACATGTTCAAGGATAGGAAGACTGTTTTCAAGATGTCAGTCTTCCCAATTTGACCTTCAGATTCAACAAGCTCACTTAAAACTCCAGAAAGTTATTTTGTGAATATTGACAAACAGATATTAAAAGTTATATTGAGGAGCCAAAGATCCAGAGTAATCAAAGCATTATTGAAGAAGAATAGAGTGAGAGGACTGACATTATCTGAGACATTATCTTAGTATAACGCCACAGGAAACAGGACAATGTGGAACTGAAGAAACAATAAGCAAATAAGTAAATAGAACAGTATAGCAAATCCAGAAATAGACCCATGTAAATATAGCCAGCTGATCTTAACAAAGATGGAAGATAAACTGAATGGGCAAAAAAATCGTTTTCAACAAATAATATTGAAACAATTAGACTTCCATATCTGAAAGAAGGAATCCAGGCACACTCATGTATACCTTGACTCGGGATAGATTAGAGACCTAAATGTAAAACCTAAACTATAACCTGGACGATAGCAAAGGAGAAAATCTAGATGAATTTGGATTTTGAAATGAGTATTTTAGGAGCACCAAAGCATTATCCATGACATAAAAAAAAAAACAACAGAATGATCAGTTGAACCTCACTAAAATTATTCTGCAAAAAAAAAAAAAAAAAGAAACTATCAAAACACAAAAAGACATGGAAGAATCTAAAATATAAATATTAAGGGAAAGAAGTTAGTTTGAAAAGGTTATATTCTCTATGATTCTAGTTAAATGACATTCTAATAAAAACAAAACTATGAAGAAAATAAAAAGATCAATGGTTGCCAGCATTCAGGGGAAGGGAGAAACAGATGAAAAGGTAGGAGAGAAAAGATCTTTTAGGGCAATGAAACTATTCTCTATGCTGCTGTAACTATGGATATATGTCTATAAACATTTGTCAAAATTCATATAATGAGCAACAGAAAGAGTAAACCCTAAACTATGAACTTTTATTTTAATTAATGTTTTATTGCTCTAATTAGTTGCACATGAAGATAGAATGCTTTTATACATTTTGATAAATAATACATAAATGGAGTGTAATTTCTCATTTTTCCAGTTGCACATATGGTAGGATCACATTGGTCATGCAGTCTTATATGTACATGAGGTACTAATATCTGAACTTTTGGCATTAATAAGGTATCAATAATGATACATAGATTATAATGAGTGTATCACACTAATGCAAGATGGTAATGAAGAGAAAATATTAAGGATGAGATTGGAAGACGTATGTGGGAACTCAGTACTTCTCACTTAAAATTCTATAAATCTAAAACTATTCCAAAAAATAGTTTACTAAATTTTTGCAACAGGGTAAGAGGAAAATTGAAAAGGAACAATTTTATATAATACACACGTATGCATAATATACATATTTAGGAAATTTAATGTATACATGAATAGGAAAAATATGACAACACATATAATAACCTCAGTATTTTGGGTATTTAGGTAATATGAATGTCAGGAAGTACATAGGCAGTTTTGAATGGTTCTGGTTTAATTCTTCTGAAGGTATCTGGAATAAACTTGGCATTACATACGTGTCTATTTATCTATAACTCCATTGAATTTAAATTATCTCATTATGGGAGAGTTTAAAAAACTTTCATTCACTTTTAAATGTAATATTCAATAGCATCAATTCACTAAAATCATTTGTTGAAGTTATAATTGACTTTCCAACATTTCAGAGCATAGTAAAATAAATTTTACCTTAAAGTTACCTAAAATGAACATACTTTTTTCTAAACGCACTGGGAATGATATCTAAAACATTTTTCTTTGAATCCAGGGAAGAAACTGAAAAGGGCTCATGGAATAGATGAAATCTGAGCTAAATTTCCCTTGAAATTAGATTCTTTAGAATGGTTTTCAATTCACTAAATACCTACTGTGTTCATAGATGAAAAATAATTAGTTTTTCCAAGGAAAACCTTATCTTCTTTTTAAAGGACTTACCCACATTTTTATAATTCCAAACCCTATAAATTTCTAAGAATTCTTGTCTAATGTTGAGTTTATGGAAAACATGGTTTTTCTCTGAAGACACAGTTCATTTATTCAGTAACACTTAAGTTACTCTATCAGCGTAAATCTGAATGCATTAGAAATGCTACAGTATTTTGGCAAAAAAGGCAATGGTGAAATGAATGCTATAGTCATATGTACTTATTTTCTATGTATCTAGATCAATTTCCATAGTAGTAAATACAGGGGCAAGATATAAAATCAATTTTCATGCACCTTGGATGTACTGAATGAAGTTAAAGCTACAAACATAGTCTACAAAATAAAATCATTAATTGTTAGCCATTCTTAAGTTTGGAACTTTTTTCGCTTAGGAAACTTACACAGATTAAAAAGTCTGGAGAATGATATTATCAGAATCAATGCATTTTGTGATTCAACTCATTAGAACAATTAGCCTTGAAAAAATTCATATACTGTACAAAGTGGAAATAATGTTTTTGTTTCAGATGATAGTGAAAGAACCCATTGCCTGAGGATTCTGATCATTGCTTCTCAGATGTGCACACAAAGGAAATTTAGAGTTGTGTAACATGAAATTTCGTAGGTGGAATATAATAGTCAAAATATATAAAAGCTAAAGTTCAGAGCACATTGCACATTTACAGAAAAAAACACTTTCTGTATTCATGTATAGAATGATATTTACTGTAGTGAATGAATAAGACTCTAGAAGTGAATTCATAGGATTCAATTTTAAATGAGAATGCAACATAACAAATAAAAGGAAATTCTTATAATTGAAGACTATAACCCACTAACAATGAAATAAATATATAAACGTTCACCATCTAAGGAATCTCAATTTATAAAATAGAATTTAGCTGCTTCTCCTACTTCAAAGGTCATCTGACTCTACTTGAATTCTAGAAAACTTACGGTTTCTTCCTGCCAGTTATTTAAATTATCCATGCTAAGGTCTACATACTCTAATTCAAAACCAAAATGTAGGCCTCTCTTCAGATTGGGGTATAGAATTCCAATGCACACCATTTCCCAGAAAACAAATTAAACCAAGGCTATTACAATTCTTATTAACTCTTCCTACTTGTCATGGCAGTTTCTCACTGACCATATCTTTCTTTAGACTCTAGCAAGCTCCATATTGCTAGTCTTCCAGGGAGTTGGGGCAGATATCCACTGCCTTCATTTTGAAAATTACTTGTACATGATAGATGTTGGAAAGGGGCAGGCTGTCAATCAAGAACCTTACTTCCACCACCACAGATGGGAGATACACCTAAATTAGTTAAGGGATAAGACACTTCTACTGCCTTCTCTGGTCCATCAGACCCCTTTCTGGTCTGGCCCAAAATTTTAAAAAGGACAAGAGGAAGAATCAACCTATTAGTACCTTCCTTCATTGCACAAGTGGCATGTTTGTTTGTTTTTTCTGTTCTATTCTCATCATGTCTTTGCAAAAATCCTTTTACTTGTTAGAGACAACAGTGTAATTCCTCTAGCTTGCCTTGATGGTATGTTCACTGTTCACTCTCTGCCATAAGTTGATTACAAAGATGCACATTTGCTTAGCATCCTACAGAATTTTGTACTGTTCTACTACACTGATGACATCAGAGCATAGTATGCAATAAGTACCACGGTGCCTTTGCCAAACATGATCGTGCCAGAGGATAGAAAATATACTCTTAAAATTTGGGGAGTGGAACACTGGAATATGCTAGGGTGTTTCTTTCTAAAGGGAAATACTGTTTTTACATCCTGCAACACCTACCATAGATTTTATAGGTGATATACACCATTTTAAAGTGTGCTGCTCTTATTGAGTAATTTTTAAGACTGCTAATTTTGAGTGGTATCTAGAGAAAATCAGCATTCACAGTAAGTCCACAACATAATGCAAACTACTCTGGCACTTGGGACTTCTGACCCTCAAGTACCTGGCATGTGAGTAATAAACAAGGATGCTGTATTGAGCTTTTAGTGACCTATAATAAGAATCAAGGTACTTAAGTACCTTAAGTACTTAGGTTCTTAAGGATTTGGAACCAATCCATGCCATCTTCTGCAGGTAACTTTCTTTTCTTCTTTGAAAAACATCTCCTGTCTTGCCCTTGGGCTTTAGAAGAGACAAAACCCATGGCAGTGGTACAAGTGAATGTCCCACTATGAAATAAATGTAATCAAGAAGCTCTGATGTCCTCAGTATCTTGCCTGAGAACAAGGTCAGCCCCTCTGGTGGTGTGTGTTTGCTGCTTCCATCTTTCTCAACCTGTGCCAGTATCTCATGGGGGCTCTGCAAGTACATCTTTTGACTCATTCCCCACTTTATTTTTCTGTTTCTCCTAGAGCGAGAATATAGGAGTTCAAGAATGAAGACATAGAAGGGGAAAAACTCTTTTCAGTTTTTTAGGGAGAACATTGTTTAGAAATATGCATTACTATATACTCCTGAAATCTGACATGGGAATGGATGGACCTTGTTGCTGATAATGCAGTAATGTAAATTGTATATTAATTTATTAGTCACCAAAATTCCAAAGATGTTTTATTTTGCTCATCAGTCTTTAGAGATGTTATTCAAATACATCATTTTTTTAGATAAGTATGTGTTCATATGCTGATTATTGATTCCCATTAATCCTATACCTCAGAACTTGATTTTCATGTACCTTTGTTCCTGTTTCATTCTTTTTGGCTTTCTATATTTAATTTAAACAAACATCTCAAAACAAAATTTACTCTTGCCAGAATCCTAGAAAATATCAGGAAATTATGCTTGTTGCTGCTTACTGATTTAGCCATGGACTATTAAGTCCTTCCTGGGTGTTTAATTTTATATCTGGTTTTATATATCCATCTTTGAAAATTTTTTATCCTGTTTCCCTGAAGACGTGGCATATGGTCCCTCTTGGAACTTTTTTTCTCTCTCTCTCTCTCTGAAATATTGTAATCTGTCAAGATTTGGATGTAAACATTGGGATGGAATATATCTCTTCTTGGGTATAAAGGAAAGTTTGCATGGATCTGAGTGTATGCAAAAGTTATTCTTTATACTTTACAGATCATTGATCCAAATCAATGAGCATTTCTTGTTCTAGAGGCATAAAATACAGAGATAGATTAAGTCCTTATAAACCTCCTCCCCAAAACGCCCATCACATAGTCTAAGGAAAAGAACAAATAAGAATTAAGGAATAAACACTGTTGAATTTTGCTCATTCTATGGTGGAGTGCCCATCAGTCCACAGCCATGGCTGCATGTTCTCTCTCCTTCTGTAAATATAGAAACTTTTAAAATTAGGGCTTAAAAGAACTTAAACTTTCTCAATGAGCTCTACAGGAAAGTTTTTGTATTTTAACAAGAATCATAGCAAAGCGAATGTGATGGTAGCTATTATATTTAAAATATCATCTAAATTCTGAGGAAATGTTTGAGCTTTATAAATTTCCAATGCCTCAGTGAAATCCTAGATGTAAGAAATATTCTGATGCCTCAGGGCAAGGTCTCCACCTATCACGAGGAGATTGTGTCAGGTTGGAACACAGTATTATATTCATCTTAAGGATATCCTTCAGCCACAGAACAAATACATATTTAAAATTACTAAGGAAGGCTTTTCATTGTATTTAACAAAAGTGAGATAGATAAGTTTTTAATGTTAACCATCTGAAAAATAAAAAAAACTTATAAAAGTTTTACCCTGACAATAAATCCTTGCCATACTTGAAGAATGACTTCTAAAACACACTACAATTGCTTAGAAATCACATCAATAATATTTCAGCAAATATTTCATTGCCAAGTCTTATAAATTAGGCATTCTTCTAACTTCAGGGAATAAGGAGAGGCTATAAAATAGCAAAATAGAAAGAAGAAATCGTATACAAATGCAAAAGTAACATGACACGCAAGACAATTTTAGTAACAGAAATATATCACTGAATGCAAGATAAATTAAGGGCCATGACTGTGTTAGGATGGGTCACCAAGGGAAGTGAGATCAAGCAGAATGTAGAAAAAATAGAAATTGCTAAGCCAATTCTACAGAGAACAACATTCCATGTGGGGGAAAACATAAGAAATGTACGCAGTAGTTTCGTGTCGCTGCAGGATAGAATTCGGAGCAGATGAGAAGATCAAAAGTGGCTCCATCCACCCCTCTACCCGTCTGTGCTTTCATCATTGAATTATGTACCCGCTAGGGAGCTTTTATTTTGTCCTCAAATCTAGGGGAGACTCTCTTGAGTCTGTCAACACTGATCACTAAGGGGTTTTGAATTAATGAAAGACAAGATGGAAGGAAAGGAGACCAATGATGAGTCTACTGGAAACCGAATACGGAGTTTAAAAACTGTTAGATTACTGAACTGTAAAACTTAGTATGTTCTACATTAGTATTACAGAGTATTATGTATAACACATACATATAGGATTATATCATACTGTTCTAGGTAATATTATGCTATACCATAGTATATAATATACATTGTATGTTCATTGCATATTATATGCATAATATATACTACAGTGATATACTCACTCTTATCATGTCATATATATCATGGACTCTATAAATATATAAATAAAGTCCACTATTCTAAACTAGCAAAAGGATTATAAAGACCCTAAAGTCATGCCACTGAAAGTGAAGAGTATAATTAAAATTTAGTTAGCGTTTTGGGGTTAAAAATAGAAATGCTTACTGTTTTACCAAATGTGGTACTAAAAGACTTAAGAGTTTGAGTCTACTTCTAACAGTTCTGTGTGAGTGAGTGGATCAGTTAATGAACACAGAAAACAGGTGGTATACAAAGGCAGATGGAATGGCAGATGTGGGGATAAGGATGAATCTGAGGTGATCAGAGAACATTTATAACAAGATACCCAACTGAATATCTTGCTCTGGAGCTAGCAGGAGAGTTTGAAGTCAGAAATATAGTGTGGGAACCATCAATATATATTAATTCATATGATTCTCATCAATAATACTATATGTATTATATTGTTTCAATTTATATCTTAAAATATAATAATTTCACTAGGGATTATGGAATAAATTTTATTGCCCTAAAATTCATATATCAAAGCCCTATGTGACTGTATGTGGAGACAGGGCCTTCAAGGAGGTATTTAAAGTTAAACAAGTCATAAAGCCGGGCTCTAATCAAACAGAACTAGTACCCTTGTTGGGTGATAAAGTATCACCAGAGTTCTCTTTTTTTTCTACATAAAAACAGAAAAGACCATGTCAGGATGCATGAGCAGGAGGCCATGGGTAAGCCAAGAACAGAGGTCAAATCAGAAACCATCATGCTGACACCTAATCTTGGACTTCTAGCCCTTCCAGCCTCCAGAACTGTGAGGAATTACTTTTCTGTGGCTTAAGACATGCTAGTCTATGGTATTATGTCATGGAAACCTGAGTTAGCCAATATACTAGGATATGTGTTAGAGCAAGTTTCCTGGATGCTATGAGCCTTATGATTACATAGTGTTAAATCTTCACTTATTTCCCAAAAGTAGAAATTGAGGCAGGATGGTTATATAACACAACCAGGCAGTGAGCAATCCAGCAAAGTTCCTAATCTAAACAATATGGCCCTATCCTTGACCAGGATTATGTCCTTAGCCACACCAAATAAGGGTGACCCACAGTTCCAGTAGGGAAACTGGAATTATTAGAATCATTAGAACCTATGTATGGTTCAGTTTATGCAAATGCAAATAACAAACTATACACCTTAAATATTTAAACCCAGACACGGATAATATAAATAAAGCAAGGCTTCCTGATTAAAAAAAAAAAAAAAGGATTAGAAAAAAATAAGTGTTCAATTAGAAATCATAGGGATGACAGAGATGACCAGGTAGGGGCTAAGGAATGAGATGAAGAATGAGATAAAAAATGAGATGAAGAACCTGGTCAGCACAGATTTAATGGGTGGGTAAAGAAATGTGATCCAGGCAGAAAAGAGAAGTTAAAAGGAAGAGGGGGAGATGTTGGGGAGACTTTGTGAGAAGTGAGACTGTTCCTAGGGAGAAGAAAGGAAATTTTTCCTTCCTCTGTCTTTCTATTGAATTGGGCAAACACACAAGTAGATGTTGGTAAATTTCTTGTTTGTGAATTTCAGCAGATTTACATTACTTTAATCCCATTTTGATTCAATTTTCCTGCAGCAAGAGGATGAGTTAAGGGAGGAATAAATTATGTTGGATGAATCCAAGTTATCAGTGTGACATGGAAGGTCTCCGTGGCAGCTCTGGCTTTACAACACCAGACGGGCGGGAGAGGAAGGTATTGCACTATTTATGTAGATATCATGTTTCTCTGACTGCCTTTTATTATCCTGCAAGTACAGTAGTTTTCACTTCTCCAAACTGGGAATAGTTCCAGAGGAATGCATCTGGATAACATTTGCCCATTACCCTCCCCAGAAAAGAATTAGTCAGCAAGGGCCCTATTCATAAAAACGAATTCCATCCATTTCTACTTGAATGTCACGTCTTTATGTGGAAAAAGTGTGGAGTGAGCCTTTTTTTTCTCTTACATAAAGAATGCCATTCTGTGATTAATGGATCCCCCTCCCTCGCCAATATGTAAGTAGACACCTTCTGATTGTATACCTGAGGGAACGCAAAAACTGCAAACATGGTAAGAAGGGTTTGATGAGATGTTTCTGGACTGAACTGTCTTTTTCAAAGTAGGTAATGAGGAAGGTATTGATTTCAAGATAAATGCCTGCTTTTTAAACTAAAGAAAACATATAACAGGATCTTTTGAATATATAAATATAAAAACGTGTGTTCCTGAATCAGGTGAAAACTTTAAGAATCACAATTTCTATTAACAATCTGAAGTTACTAGATCCCAGGCCCTCAATCCAATGTTTTATTTCAGAGAATATGAATCCCCAGAAGTAAAGAGTTAATCCTAATGGAGGAATATAGTTTTAATCAGCCCATAAGGTTGATAAATTGGGTTGATTGGAATCACATCATTAGACAGTGAATTTTGGCAGAATCTTAATAGTCACCGAGGGTGCCTGAGATTTATGGCCTATCCAGTTTATTATTTTCTTTCGGTTGAATGATCATTTTAATGTCCTGTGACACACAGTATACCTTACCTACTGTGGAATTTGCTCAATGACAAAAGATTTTAACATACTATATAAGTCCAGATCATTGCATTTCATCTCAAGTACAGTACAGACTTAAACGTTATGCTTTACTTCAGGCACTTCAGGGAGATGAGATATTTTACGGGCGATATTTAATGCAGTTCCAACTGTTGCTCTAAGGCCCTGAATAAAGGAAGCTCATGCTAGACTAGCACTGACCAAAGATTGCATTGCCTTCAGAAAAACCGGAATTTTACAAAAACACATTTCCAAAATAGCATCTCAGGCTATTCATATTGTTGTCAATGCCATGGTTATTACAGATGCACAGCTGATTCTTCAGACAATTTTACAGAACTGCAATAAACACACATATGCATGCACAATAGGCACAAACAAGAAGATTTTACTTGTGCGCTCTCCCATTCCTGATTTACTCTGTCAATTACTCTGCGTTTGTGTGACTTTGGAGTCCAAGTCTCTCCATATTTCTTTATCCATGACTAAAGCAGGATAGAGTGGGATCCTGATCTCAAAAAGGAGAGTACAAAGTAGGTCAGCTCTGTGAGGTGCCTGTGAGTACTTCTTAGTTGACTGCTTGAATGGAAATATGGATAGATAGAAGCAATGGATATATAAAGATCCATCTATCAACCTTATTATAAACACTACTGGGCAGGTGTCATATAAAGTATGGCTTCTAAGACTAAATGAGATCCCAAATGTGAAAATGTCATGATAAAAATATAAAATAAGAATCATATCACCTTCTTTGTCAAATACCTTAGTAATCATTTTGTTTGCACTGTTTAATATATCCTCAAAATAATTGGGTGAGGCACTCCTTATTTTCTCCAATTTTAGGTGAGAAAAATTGAGTGTTAAAGAGGTTAAGTCACTCTTACAAGATCACATAGTCAGTGTGACATCCAGGACTCAGTTCTAGGTACATTTGACACTAAACCAGAAATATTCAAAACATTATTTTGCCTCAGAAACAATCACAACACCATCAAATTTCACAGTTGGCATTCACCTTAGGCTACTGGCAGTTATGATTGTCTTCTTTTTAATGATTAAAAGCCTAATTTGATTGAGCAACTAATTAGTATGTCATAGAATTAATTCCATTCTTGGGAAGAAAAAAGATGTCTGGAACCCAAGTCTATGGAAAATGGAACTGGTTTCAAAACCAATTTCTGGCAGCTCAGACATAATCTGCCTACCTTTCTAACTGACTCAGGAAGATCCATCATTTGAAGACCCCCATGTAAAATCCTTTTAGTGGCACAAAATATCCTGTCCTGTATTCTTTTCCAGTCTCTCTTTTGTTAAGAGCACGTGCCTAGTACCGAATGAGTATCTCTTATCCAAAATGCATGGGAGGTTGGAACTATCTTGGAGGTAGAGTGCGTTCCATCCTCAGCACTACAGGGTAGAGCAAAATGCTTGGGACCAGAAATGCTTTGGATTTTAGATTTTTTTCAGAGGTTAGAATATTTGCATTTACACAAAGAGATATCTCAGAGAAGGAACCAGAGCCTAAACATGGGATTGACTTATGTTTCACATACACCTTTATAATACACATTGTCTAAAGGTAATTTTATACAATAGTTTTAGTGTGTTTTAAGCAGTTTACCATGAGCAGTTACATGAGATCAAGTGTGGGATTTGTCACTTGTACTATCAAGTTGATTCTCAAAAGGTCTCCAATTTTGGAACCTTTCGTATTTTGAGCTCTTGGATTAGAGGTGCTTGAACTGTATCATGGTCTCTCATTCTTCCTGGATCATAGGCCCCCATAGATACTGAAATGGTCCTTTATCCTCACCCTGGTGCATCTGGAGACATGCCTGAAGATTCTCTGCTAATGTCTAACAGAATAGCGAGTATTTTCTCTTCTGCCTGGCTGATAAGTAAGGAATGAACTGTGACCATTATTTTTATAAAATTTGAGTCTTTTGCATAAAAGAATATGATTTACTTATATAACAAAAATAAACAAAAATCTAATTTTCTGTCAATCTCCATTAAACTAGGCAACTGGCATTTTGATTTCAAAATGTCTTGTGAAGATGGCTCATTGGCTACATAAATATAAATGCACATATCTGAAATTCAAATGTCTGATTTCAAATAACCAGTCATAGGCCAAAAATGTTGGCGAGATCACTCGCAGATGTTTCACAGAAATGGAAAGAAGAGAGGTCAACATACTGTAAATACATGTAGTTGCCTGATGCTTCTCTGGTCAATTTCCTCCTCAGCAGAATACATTTAGTGTAATAAATGTTTCATCTGGGAAGCTTTCCAGATTCATCATTAAAATAAAAAAGTAAGCACAGTTTTTCTTAGCGGATCTTTTTTCCATCACAGTATCAGTCACATCTCAGAGGCATGCTGCAATGTGTTGGTGAGTACAAAAGGGTCAGAGAGAAATGAGAATGTAAAAGAAAGAGAAATAAAAAATAAGACAGAGGTTTGATCAGGAGAAAAGCTCACTTGTGAAATAACTTTAAGCCCTCTGCCTCTTTGTCATCAGCCAGGTGATACCGTGATATATGAGAAATAAAATTTTTCTTATCCTGCCTTTTATTTTTCTTTGACATAGGCCAAAATGCTCTCTCTTTTCTAAGTTTCCATGATATTTGTGGACTGTGCTACCTTGTCATGTCAGTAGATTTTTAATCAGAGTTTCAATTCATTGAGGCCAGGAAACATGTTTTATATTCTATGAATTTCTCAATGTCTTAGTCTGCTCAGAATGTCATAAGAAAATGCCACAGGCTAGGTGGCATAAACAACAGAGATTTATTTTCTCATAGTTCTGGAGGGTAGGAATCCATGACCAGGCACCAACATGGTCAGGTTCTGCTGAGGGCCTCTTCCTGGCTTCTAGATGGTCACCTTCTCACTGTGGGCTCACATTATCCCCTTTCATGCACTTGGGAAGAAAGAACAAGCTTTCCAGTTCTCTTCTTGTGAGTGTACTAATTCCCAAGTGCCCTAGTTTGTTATTTTCACAAGCATTTTGTTATGTATTTTTGCAGGTGCCTGATTGTCTCTAATTGTATGAAATAAATTATCTCAAAATGAACAAGTGACTTTAAGTAATCCCAGGTTAAGTTAAAATATATTAAAAAAAAAAACAGGTAAGTATTTCAAGTAGACATGGAACTTGATTCAGAAAATTAGATTACAAAATTTGTAGAAAACTTGAAAGAGACAAATCTGGGGACCACCACTAGCTTTCACTGCTGATGAAGAAAAATAGAAGTTGCTGTTGACAACCAAACACCAAGAAGTACAGAAAACTGAACAAAGTCACAGTTGCCCCTGCCCCATGTCCTTCAGATGACAGTGGTAAGCAGATGGCAACCATGGGTCCTTGTCATGACTCTCAGTTGTCTATGTCCAAGACAAATTCCAAAACTACTGAGGAGAAGAAGGAATGATTTGGAACATCCTTCCAACTGCCAATTTTTTAGAAGTGCTTTTTTTTGGGGGGGGGGGGGCATTGTCCAAATTGTAGAGATTTCTACTGGCAGAGTCTAGCAAATTCTTAGAGATTCTGAAATACCAAGGAAATCCCAGTGAGGACTGGCAATTGTTGCTCAGTGTCAACCTAAAATTGCCAACCTAAAGAAAAATGTGAAAAATGCCAACATTGGAAAACAACGTGAAAATGGTAAAGTCCATTCTTTTCTGATGATATAAATTCTATCAATCAGCTCAAAACACTAGAAAAAATAGGGATAGTAGGAACATTCCTCAACACTGTAAAGGCTATCTATACTAAGCCCATGGCCAACATCATTCTAAATGGAGAAAATCTGAAAGCATTCCCTCTAAAACCTGGAACAAGGCAGGGATGCCCTATTTCACTATTTCTTTTCAACATTGTCCTTGAAACTCTACCCAGAGCAATTAGAGAGACCGAAGAAATTTAAAGGGATACAAATAGGAAAAGAAGAACTCAAACTATCCCTATTTGCCAATGACATGATTCTATATTTAGAGGAGTGGAAAAATTCCACCAGAAAACTTCTAGAACTCATAAATGAATTCAGTAATGTAGCAGGATATAAAAATCAATGCTTATAAATCTAATGCATTTTCATTCATAAGTGATGAATCCTCTGAAAGAGAAATTAGGAAAACTACCCCATTCACAATAGTTTCAAATAAATAAATAAATAAATAAATAAATAAATAAATAAATAAAATACTTGGGAATCAATCTAACAAAAGACGTGAAAGACCTCTACAATGAGAACTACAGAACACTAAAGAAAGAAATTAAAGAAAATCTTAGAAGATGGAAAGATCTGCTATTTTCTTGGATAGGCAGAACTAACATTGTCAAAGTGGCCATACACTGAAAGCACTATACAAATTCAATGCAATTCCAAGTAAAATCCCAATGACATGCCTTATAGAAATAGAGCAAGCAATCATGAAACTCATTTGGAAGAATGAGAGACCCAGAATAGCTAAAACAATCCTTACCAGGAAGAGTGAAGCAAGTGGTATCACAATACCAGAACTTCAACTATACTACAGAGCAATAGTAACAAAAACAGCATGGTATTGGCACCAAAATAGACAAGTAGATCAATGGTACAGGATAGAGGACACAGAGACAAACCCATGTAAATACAGTTTTCTCATACTAGACAAAGTTGCCAAAAACATACAATGGAAAAAAGACAGCCTCTTCAACAAGTCGTACTGGGAAAACTGGAAATCCATATGCAGCAAAATGAAATTAAACCCCTACCTTTCACCCTACACAAAATTCAACTCAAAGTGAATCAAGGACCTAGGAATTAGACCAGAGACCCTGCACCTAATAGAAGAAAAAGTAGGTCCAAATCTTTATCATGTCGACTTAGGACCAGACTTCCTTAACATGACTCCCAAAGCAGAAGAAATAAAAGCAGGAATCAATGATTGGGATAGATTCAAACAAAAAACTTTTTCACAGCCAAGGGAACAATCAGCAATGTGAAGAGAGAACCTACAAAGTGGGAGAAAATCTTTGCCACACACACTTCTGATGGAGCACTAATCTCCAGAATCTATAGAAACCTCAAAAAACTTTACACCAAGAGTGCAAATAACCTAATCAATAAATGGGCTAAGAAAATGAGCAGACGCTTCACAGAAGATCTAAAACCAATCAACAGATATATGAAAATTGTTCAACATTCCTACTAATAAGAGAAATGCACATCAAAATTACCCTAAGATTTCATCTCACCCCAATTAGAATGTCTATTATCAAGAATACAAGTAACAATAGTTCTTGGTGATGATGTAGGGAAAAAGACACACTCATCCATTGCTGGTGGGGTTGCAAATTAGTGCAGCCACTCTGGAAAGCAGTGTGGAGATTCCTTAGAAAACTTGGAATGAACCCACCATTTAACCCAGTTATCCCACTCCTTGGCCTATACCCAAAGGATTTAAAATCAACATACTACAGTGATGCAGCCACATCAATGTTCATAGCTGCTCAATTCACAATAGCTAGATTGTGGAACCAACCTAATGTCTTTTAATAGATGAATGGATAGAGAAATTGTGGTATATATACAAAATGGAAAATTACTCAGTCATAAAGAAGAACAAAATTATGGCATTTGCAGGTAAATGGATGCAGTTGGAGAATATCATGCTAAGTGGAATAAGCCCATCCCAAAAAACCAAAGGCCAAATGATCTCTTTGATAAGTGGATGATGATACATAATGCAGGGTGGGAGGGAGGCAAGAATGGAGGAAGGATGGATTGCATAGAGGAAAAAGAGGGGTAGGGATAGGGAGTGAGGGGAGGAAAAATAACAGAATGAGACAAACATCATTATCCTATGTACATGTATGATTACACAAATGGTGTGACTCTACTTTGTGTACAACCAAACAACAATTGTACTCCATTTATGTACAATGAATCAAAATAAATAAAAAATAAATAAATTATATTGGTCATATCAAGATTGTTTTTATAACAGAACATGTAGCTATCTACTGCTTGGATCTGGAATGTTTCCTGAAGTTCCATGTGTTAATAGTTTGTTCTCCAGTCCATGATGCTGTTGGGAGGTGGGGAACTTTTGAGGGATGGAGCTTAGTGGGAGGCCTTTAGGTCCCCGGAGGGACGTGCCCTCAAAGGAGATTACTCATTCTCTTTGTGTAACCCAGTCATGAGGTGAGTGGTTTTGCTCCTCCACCGTGTACTCATACCATGATGCACTGTTCCCACCAAAGGCCTAAAAGCAATGGGTCTATCTGACCATGGTATGGAACCTCCAAAACTGTGAGCCAAAATAAACTTTTTCTCTTTACAAGTTGGTTATTTTAGGTACTTGTTATGGTGGCAGAAAGTTGGCTAACACACACACACACACACACACACACACACACGTTCTAATATGATGTACATAAGAACTGTAGACATTCTGATCAAATACGTCTATTTGTATGTATATGCATATAAATTTATTTATATTTTGATTGCAATTGAATTAAAAATTTATCTGCCAAATTATAAAACTATCAAAAAGTGTTTTACATGTGGATTTCTATCCACTAATATTATGACTTTTAACCTAAGTTTTACATTGAGATTTTAGCAAAAAAAAATAAAAATATAATATGTTTTGGAAAACATTCAAGAGTTAGCATGCAAAACTAGAGAGCAGTTATTATCTTGTTTCAAGTGTTGAGTAAGGCAAGCCTTGATTCAGTATTTATAGAACTTGACTAACTTGATAAATATTTGGAAGCCTCTGTTGAAGCTTTAAATAAATGGCAAAATGGGTAGAAATTATATACCATTGGGAAAACAATTGTTCTTTCCTCCATGATAAGAACATTTATGATAATAAATAGAAAATGTGGCAATAAACTAAATACACAGTTAGTGCATAGTGTTTGATAATGCATAAAGTACATTGATGAACATTTGTAAAAATAAACATTATAAAAGATTATGCAGCCCAAGAAGTGTGCTATGCAGTTCAATAATGGGACAGATGCTTCTAGCATATATCATGTTATTTTCTAAAATTCATGTCAAAAATGAAATGCATAAAAAACTAATTACTGTAAGTTACTAAAGAAAAGAGATATTAGAAAATATGTAGTCTAAACATTAAAAATTTCATTAATGAAATAATATTAAAGTTAAAAACACATAGCCTCCAATAGAGGAACTGATCTGATGAAAATTAAAATAGCAACATTATTTAAAGGTTTTTAGAACAAATACATAGAGATAGCACTATAAGTGAAATTATCCACATCATTACAGTGGAGTTATTGCAGATGAGGGTTGTACAGCATGCTATAAGAGGATTAATGGACCTAATTAATAAAATCCAAAGCTTTAAACACAAAAAAGATTCTTCAGATATGCTATTATGATATTGGGAATAATCATTATTATCTTTTGAAATAAATTCATTTTTTCAGTTTTATCATGGCAAAAGTGTTCAAAAAATTGTTGAAGCTATACTTTTTCTGTCTTTATATAACTAGCAATCCAATTCTGTTGACATTATTGGTGATCATATATGGATGTCAAGTAGAAAAAAAAATAATTTTAAAAATAAATATTTCATTGATCCTTTCAAAATAAAACATTTTAATAATAAATGAGAAAAATGTCTGCTTATTAAAAGAAGTAAATGCTATGGAAGAAGGTTTGGAATCAACGTAATCACATCATCATTGCCAAAAACAATATGTGGGAAATATAAATATTCTTATCAGAATGTAAGAATATATTCTCAAGAAACTTGGCAAAAATTCATAGTTTGTTTTAAAAAATCAAAACAAAAAACTTCATAGGGTTTTCATATCAAGGATTGTTATCAAGAAAGGTAAAAATTTGAGGAACTTTTGCAGAAAACCTCATATTGAATAATAAATATCTTGACTTACTAATACAAACAATGATATTCTTTCATTTTTACATATTTTAGAAGTATTTAAAAATTTATAATAGTTTAAGGTTAAGAATAAATTAAGTGTAACTTAAAATTAAGCCTTTAAATCTCAGCAATTCAGAAATTTGAGAGATAAAAAATTATTCATCATATTCACTCATACTGTTTACTAATAATTTAGAACAAAAATAGCTGAGTTAAAATGAAAATATTATAAAAAATATTTTATTCTCTACCTCATCTTTTAAAGTTTCTGTTGTTTTGCATTTTTCAATAAATTAGCAGTGTATTTGTTTTCTCCTGCTACATGACAAGCTACTCCAAGACTTAGTGGCTTAAATCAACAAGTATTTATTTATCAGTGAGGGGGAGCAATGCAAACAGCTTAGCCAGGAGGTTCTGCATCAGCATCTTTTGTGAGGTGGCATTCAAGCTGTTGACTGGGACTATAATCTTCTCAAGAACTGCCACAAGCTAAAGACCTACTTTCAAATTCCCTCGTGGATTTCGATAGGTTTCCACCCTCACAGACTGGTAGACTGATGTCTTAACTCCATACTATACTGCATGTTTTGGGAGATTTTTATGTTTGTTAATTTTTTAATTGGTCTGCTCACATCTTTGCATAATGGATAAGAAATTCAAAGACAACCAAGATGGTAGCCACCGCCTTTTTATACCCTAATCTCAAAGTGGCTTCTCATCATTTTCATGACATTTGGGGAAATACATCAATAGGTAAACCTATGCTCAGGAGAAGGGGAATCACACAATGGCATGAATACTAGAACAGGGAGAGTATCGAGGATCATATTGGAGGGTCATATTGGAGTATAGGTGTGTAATGCACACATAGTATTTGCAAGGATATATATATTGTATTGATCTGCAGAAAGTCTCTGTTCAGGATGGTGGGATAGTTCTGGAAATGGTGATGGCTTATGTAACTTTGTAATATACTAAATGCCATTGAATCATATGCTTGAAATGGTGACAATGGTAAATTTTATGTTATTTATATATAACATAATTAAAAGTTTAAGCAATTTTTACAAAACGAATTTTCAATTTTTAAAAATCTATAAATAAGATCCAAGGGTAAGAGATCAGATTCCTTTTAAGATCAAATCATAAACTGTTAAATGATTGAGGCTCTAAATATTTGCAAACAACATTGTGGCTGAAATCTGCAATTCTTTTTCACTTCCCATAAAGAGGAGAATAGAGAGGGGTGATGATCAGATAAGAGCAGGGATGCATCTTTCATTTGTTTCACTCTTCTAAGATGTCTTATAAATCCTGCATTCAAGATGTAAGTGAAGTTTAGTATGTGATTCTAAAGGAAGTGTTTAAACTGAATTTAATATCACTTATCAATCATCCCCTCCTCCAATACAAACGGGTCCCACTCTTGTAATTTTCTCTTGAATAACAGACTTGTCATGAAACTTTTTAATCAAAATAAGAGTTTCAGCATTATCCTTGACTTTTCATTCTCAACATCCTATTGGCTGCCTAGGTTCATCCGTCTTGCTCTCTAAATATCTTTCAAATCTGTACCTTCATTTTACTTCAAACATCAATGCCCTGACATAGGTTCTCATCCTTTCACACAGGGGTTAATAAAAAGTATTGTGAACAGATTTTCCACATCTACATTTTGTCTGATAGTTATCCTCACACATTGTTATGAAATGATTGTTCTATCCTAATATGTGATGTTGTTGCCTCATTCTTTAAAGTTGTTTATTAACATATTTGTGGATAAATACTAAAAATTTTATATAATGTACAAAACCCTCATCTCCATCCCTGCCTTATTTTTCAGATTCATCATGTCCCACTCCAAACTGCTATCCAACCAACCACTTCCTTTCTCCTCTACCCAACCTCAGTTTTCTTTTTCTTGTTTTTTCATTAGGCATGCATCTCATTATGTGGTGAGAATATTAGTCTGTTTTTCATTACTGTAATGAAATACCCAAGGCAGGCTAATTTTATAAAGAAAATAGATTTCTTTAACTCATAGTGGTAGAGATTCAAGGGCATGATACTGGCATCAGGTTGGCCTTGGTAAGGACCTCATAGGAGATGGTAGGAGAGCATGCCAGGGGGCAAATCACACCACCAAGCAGGAAGCCAGTGGATGATTCTAGGTTCAGGCTCAAAGTTTTTTCTAACACTTACTCTCAAAAGAACTCACTCCAGACCCTTCGAAGGGCAGCAACTCCAATGACCTTAGAAACTCCATCTAGTCTACATCACCCCCCACATCATCACATTGGGGACCAACCATTCAACACATAAACTTCAGAGGATATGCTTAAATATATCCAAATCATAGTTGTAAAGTATACATGTCTGTTTTTTTTCTACTTTTCTGAGGCTCCTTGGAAGTCCCATTCACTTTTGATCCTTAGGATCTAGATCTATGCTCATTCCTGAAATATAGTTATAGTCAATGATTGCTTACTTTGCAAAAGAGTAAATGAATTATGAAATAAAAAAAGACATGAAAATCACATGAGATCTTATATTAAGTGACTTCTAAGGTTACATTTATTATTTTTATCTTCTGACTATTCTGATTTCACCTTTTAGTGACAATATGTGGGAAAGAAAGTTGGATTAATATTGTGTGGGAAATCATATTAAAACAGGATTTAAGGATACTAATTATGCTTTTTTGCTGTGATTATTTCTATGTTTTAAGTTATTTTCTCTCTCTAGATTGTAAAGCATTTTAATATTTATTTTATGTTAAGCTTCATGAGAATTTTATCAGATAAATATATCATCAAGTCTTTCCTTGTTGTAGACCAACTTTTGCTTTCTTGGGGCTTGGATGAGTCACTCTGAAGAGGAAAGATGATTATGTGAATTCAATATATCATTGCTATGTAATTTACAGTTTCTTCAAATATGCACCCACATTTCATTGAGCCTTACCTATTAGGAAGTATTTAGTCAGCTTTTTCACTGCTGTGACTAAAAGATCTGACCAGAAAAATTATAGAGAAGGAAAAGTTTATTTGAGGGCTCACAATTTCAGAGGGCTCACTCCAGAAACCGAAGGCTCCATTCCTCAGGGCTCAGGGTGAGGCAGGAAATCATGGTAGAAGAGTATTGCAGAGGGAAGCAGTTCACATGATGATAAGGAATCAGAGAGAGAGAGAGAGAGAGAGATCCACTTGCCAAATACAAATATATACCCCAAAGGCATGTCCCCAGTGACCCACCTCTTCCAACCACACCCCATCTGCCTCCAGTTACCACTCAGTTAAAATCCCACCAGAGATTAATTCACCAATTAAGTTAAAGCTCTCACAACCCAATTGTTTCCCCTCTGAATCCTCTTGCATTGCCTCACACATGAGATTTTGGGGGACACCTCACATCCAAACCATAACAGGAAGCTTTTATAAACAGACATCTTCAGAATATTTCCCTTGTTGTTGAGACATTTAGAGTACAATTATGGACAACATATTTTATGAGTACTATCTTATGATAATGTTTCAGTGTTATAACAACACTGATTTTATAGTTGCTCCAAACACTTGATTTTATTTATAGAGGTTTACTTAAATTTTTGAAAAACTGTCATTTAAGTATTAGCCTAGCAACCTTCTGTCTCTCATTCCATATTTTTATTCAGTGAGCTTGTGGGTTTAATGAGTAATGTATAATTTTATTTCAGAATATTTATGCAGACATTACTTTCCTGCATAAATAAATCTGAGCAAGCATGGTCATCATGGACTCTCTGCAAGCCTGGGTCCTTTCTATCGCTGCCATTGTGTGTTTGAAGGGCCTTCAAAATGGCATCTAGTTCAACCATCTGCCTTATAGAGTCAACTGCTTTTTATAGTTTAACTGCTTTTCAAGAGCCTTATAGAGTCAGCTCTTTAAAAAACTTCTTTACTATTTTAAAATATCACAATGCACACCTAAAATATGAATAATTATCATGTTAGTAAATTTTAAAAAATGTTTAAGGAAATGGAAAATGTTAAATATCCTACCTGGATCATTACATATTACATATATGTATCCAATTATTACATGGTACCAATAAATTTGTACAATTAAAATTAGAATTAAAAATGAAACCTGGGGCTGGGGATATAGCTCAGTGGGTAGAGCACTTGCCTCACAAGCACAAGCCCTGGGTTCAATCCCCAGCACCACAAAAAAAAAAAAAAAAAAAAATGAAGCCTATATAAAAAATTCAATAATACATTACAAGAAATAAAATGAGTAATTTAGTCCTAACAAAACAATTAGAATATTCTTTTGTTCTCTGTAGTGCTTAATTTCTTAATAAATATCACTAAGTAATTATTTTGTCAAATACAATCTATTGGAAAAACAGATGACCACAAATCTATAATTTATACTTTGGTGGTGATTTCCCTTCAATGTCATGGGAATGAAGAAAACCTGATTTTTGGAACTGGAAATTGAATTTCTGAGACTTCATAGCCCAACCAACAGCTCTGCAGGACCCCAAATGCTGTCTAGTTAAAGTGTCATGGCCTGAAAGTGAAAGAGAATGATCTTGGAAAAAAACAAGCTTGCAGTATGGGTGTGGATTTTTAATTTCTGTTTTCCTCTTAATGTCACAGGAAGGATTGGCAGTGATGAGAAGGAAGAAGTGACAAAACAATTCTGGAGAGTCATTACTGTATTAGGAGATGGAACACATTAGCTTTTAGTTTTGCTCCTGCAAACCAAGAAGGTCCAGGAACCCTAGGAAGTCCTCTGAGAGCCACAGGGGTGGCCAATGAAAGCACTCTGAATGGGAAGTCTCCACACACATCCAACCCTACCCTCCCTGGACAGGAAGTCACAAAGACCTGGAGACCCCAAGCTCTGCACAGATCACCTATCTGTTTGCTAAAGTTATGGAACTTGAACTTCTTTTCACCTCCCCACAACCATCTTTCTACTTTCCTTAGAAATTATAGAGAAAAATTCTTAAATGCTCAGAAAAGTTAAATGAAATCTGAAAAACAAAGTTCAATTTTTTTAGTTAAATAATAAGCTAATATGCTTTCTAGGTGTTCTTAGTTGGAGAGTTTAAATTTTTCTTACAAATCTGAAAATCATGATAAAAGACTGCTATTTTCCCAAACTATCATCTACTGAACTTCTATGCCTAGGAGCAGGAGCTCTCTTCCCTGGAAAGTGTATTTACAGATCAGTTTGTAATATCATAAAGGCATCAGAAACTCAGAAATAAATGGAGCATCCCTGAACTGATTAGATTAGCCTGAGCTCTTTCCACATGTGATTGGAGATGATCTAATTGGCTTGTGCAGTAAGTAAGTTAGCCTGAGTGTTTGAATATAATGCATGTATGTTTACAATACCAAAGCACATTAGAAATAGTTTCATTTACTCTCTTTCTGTTGGCATTAGTCCTACTGGAGAAAGCTTTTTACAGTGCTTCCAATGACAAGAGGGAGCATCTGGGGTGAGTTGTCACAATCTCCTAAAATTCTCCTTTACTGAAATCATCAGTTTCCTTTGAATGCCATTTTAAAGGAAGAAGGCTGCTTTCTGTGTGTATCTTTACACGGTTTTCTGTGATTAGTCTCCCACATGAAGGGAATGGAGCCCACTCTCAACAGTGGATTCAATTGTGTTGAAAACTAAATCACATTCCTTTTTACTCACTCTTGCTTTCTATCTGAAATATAAGCAGTTGAGAGAGGAATAAAAGGATTCAGTGGATCTCAGGAAAAGAACATTTTATTTTCATTTCTCAGTTCAAGATACTGTTTGTAGAATTGCTTTTTGTTAATTCTTAGAGTATATACATTACTAGAATATATACATATGTTGGAATAATCAGAAAAAAAATCTAATCTCTTGAATGTCATATTAACTAATGGGACACTTAATTTTATATTCTGAGGATTGTTTGTAGAAATCAGTAACAAGATGACTAGACAATTTGAACCACAAAAGCAGTATTCCTAATTGCTTACTTTTTTTTAGTATTCATGTATTTAACAAATCTAGGCAAATGCATGTAATTAATTTGATAGTAGATAAAGACATTATCTAACTGCAACAAAGATTGAAGAGCAATCAGTATGTATGTATTAATATTGTGACAGTTACATGGAAGGGCCTCAGTCACTTTTTTCCTCTAAAATCTAATAACTCTCACTGCATTTCACTCACCATTCAGTTTCTATTCTTTCAGTAAGCACTTGCAGAGTACCTACTTCATGCTGAACACATATTCAGCGGCCCACAGTCCCAACAAGAACAAGGTATTAGTAGCCAGATAAATATGGGACCTGTACTAATACTTGACATCTCTTCCTCTTTGAGCACCCATTAGCATTGTTTATTGAGGCTGGATACATAACTGGGTTTATTACACACACATAACGAGTTCTTAGCAGTCCTTTCCACATCTGTGTAAGTCAGTGCACTGGAGGGAACACAAGAAACAAGAATGCTCTGCTCACAATGGAATTCATAACTATTCCATTGCAATGAAAAAGAAGGAGGTGGGTTTGAAATGCTGCAAGATTCCTGTTATTTGGGCATCAGCTCATATTCTTCCATTCTCCGCTCTATGTAAAAGGAGAAAATTGTGCCAGGAACCACACTCTTGTTTTCATCTAGGAGTCTGAATTCTGGAAAGGTGTTCCTTTTGAGTGCCCTAAGTTTTATTGTCCAATTCAATCTTACTTTTTACTGAGGCTTGGTATCCTAACCAAGATCATATAGATCATTCCAATTCTGTTAGTCTGGAAAATCTTACTATAGGATACTTACCTGTATGAACAGAGTTTTAAACACCTAAAAGTTCATTTGTTGAAGGCCTAATCTGCATTTAACTGTATTTGGAGATAGGGTTTTAGGGAGGGAAATTAAGGTTAAATATGTCATAAGGGTGGGACTCTGATCTGATAAAATTGGTGTACTGTTAAGAGAAAAGGGTGCTAGAACTTGAGCTCTGTCTGCTCACATATAAAGAAGAAAAGCCATGTAAGGATACAGAGAGAAGACGGTCATCTATAAGCAAGAAAGAGGCTTTGCTATAAGCTCACCCTGCTAGAACTTTGATCTTGAACTTCCAGCCTCCAAATCTGTGAGGAAATACATTTCTGTTTTTTAAGCTGTCCCAGAATATAGTGTTGTTATTATTATGTCATCCCAAGTAGACCAACAGACTACTTCAGGGTCTTTGGTTTCAAGGAGCCCTGAATGGGATAGATATATAGCCCACAAGTGGAAGCAGTGTCAACAAGAGTCCAGCCATGTTGCCTGGTGAGTGTATCTGTTCAGGTTCATTGAAGACAGACTAAAAACCAGAATTAGAGGTATAAGAGACACACTGAATGGAAAACCTTTGAAGAATAAAGGATAGAGGGACCCAGACTAGGTGGGCAGAGTCCTCAAGGTCTGACAATCTGTGAAAAGAGAAAGGGATTGAAGAAGGTCAGGCAAGAAAAGTTCCAAACTGCAGGAGTCAGTCTTAAACCTTGTTAGAGATGATAAGAAAGCCCGAGCACATAGTGCCAGTCCAAGGAATCCTGTCTTGTGATAAAGTGGCCAAGCACAGTGATCCCCACTGTGCTCATTCACTGGCTGGGAGCAAAGCAGAGCAAGTGTGACCTTGGAATGAATATTAACATAGATTTGAAGCTGCAGCAATTGAAGGTTCCTGCCACCTGGCCCATCCCGTGGATCAGGTCTCGAACTCGAACAACCTGGCTCCTTTTAAATTTACTATTGTTAAAGTCTAGATCTGGTTTTTCCTCAAAGGATCAAGTGCGGGAAACTTGATCCCCAATGTGGTGGCGTTGAGGTGGTAGAAACTAAAAGAAGTGAGACCGAGTGGAAAGTGATTAGATCATGGGGGAACTGCCATTAAAAGGGACTAATGCTGGTATCACACAGTGAGGTAGTTCTTGGATCTGGTTGTTATAAAAAGAGTTAGCCTAGCTCCAACCCAGCCTCTTGCTTTCCATCTCACAATGTGATCTCTTCCACCTGTGTTCCCACCACTATGATATCATCCACCAAGGAGCTGTCATCAGAGTTGAACAGATGTGAGTGCCATGATCTTGAACCTCCAGAACTGCAGGTCAAGACTCTTTTCATTATAAAGTACACATTCTCAAGTAATATGGTGTAGCAGCACAAAGTGGACCAAAACAAATACATTACAGTTTTAAAACCAAGAAATGAAATAAAACTTAGGTTATACATATCTGGATATAGGTAGGCAAGCTTCTTAGTACAAGCATTTGGTATGTGATGTTCTCAGCAATTTGAGAGTTAATAATTTGGCTTTTTGTCTGCACATTGTGATGAGATGAAAACCCACCTAATGTGATTCATCCTGCCATGTTGACAATTATGAGTATACTTCTTTGCAAATAAAGTGATAACACTTGGGTGTGAAACCATCTGTCATTATCACAAAATTTGTCCTTGACAAGTTATCAAACTGTCAAGTATGATTTTAAGGACCTTGAAGGTAAGTGTCCTGTTCATATATACCTGATTCCAACAATCTGCTCACATTCCTCCAAATCTATGAACTGGACTAGGGCAGGAAGGGCAGTTGCAGAGTTTTCTCCCTGTGATAGGAATTCAGTTCATCTTAACTCTTCAAAAATAAGGTTGGTAACATCAACTTAACATCATTTCTTCTGAAAATTCTCACTTTCTATGATTCCTCAACATTCCAGCACCTGGGTAAATAGAATGAAATGTGTCAATGGAACTGGCCAGTGCTGGACCTGGAAGTTGGGTCCATGGCAGAAAAAAGTCTCTTTATGAAATAAACTTGCCACCCCTGAGTTCAGCTAAAGCAACTTCCACAAGAGACCTTCTTCCTATCTTATTCGGAGTCTTCTCTGAGGGAAGGCAGAGTGGAGCACCCTCAGCACAGATACAAAGCATTTTCCTTATTTGCATGTCAAGACACCTAAAGCATTCCCAGATTATCAGAGTCATTCACAACTCCTATGCCTCATCACTATTGATATTATTGTTTATTTGTGCATACATTATCCCCAGCAGGATGGGACTTCCATGACCCTGCCTGTTATAATTCTAGGTAATTCTAAATAGGCTGAGATTTTGATAAGAGTTGTTAACAAAGATAATGAGAAATGAAAATGTATGTTCCCTGAGCATTATGTTATTTCTATATTTGTGAACAGATTATTATAAATGAGTCCAAGTCCACCCAAGGATGATCCTGAAGGCCTTTTCCTACAGTCACCAAAGAATAGTTGTGATAAACTGAAATCTGTTCTGCCTATGAAGGTGCTATAGTTTGAGGTGGCCCCAAAGTTTATATATGAGAAGGTTAAAACCCAAATTCATATGGTGATGGCATTTGAAAGTAATTAGGATTAGTTGAGGTCCTGAGAGTGAATCCTCTATGATGGGATTAGAGGCTTTATAAGAAGAAGAGAGATCTGAGATGTATCCTCTTGTGCATTCTCACAATGTGATGCCCTCCCCTATGTTATAATGTATCTAGCCAGCAACTTAAATATGAGACTTCCCATCCTCCAAAATCATGAACTGAATAAACTTCTATTGTTTATAAATTTCCCCATCTGTGGCATTCTGTTATAGCAGCAGAACAAGGGCTAAGACAAGTGGATGGAGAATGAGGAGCTTTCAAGAAATTCTAGCCCCACTGACATCTTTCACAACCTTCTTGACTGTGCTTATCAGAGGAAGCAAAATTCTCGGAGTGACTTAAGGTCAAGACTGGCTAAGGGGATGAATGTTTTTTAAATACTTTCAGAGCCTAAAATATTCTGTTTATGCTTATCTGCAAAAGTTAAATGGAATGCAATGACTCAGAAATGTTGAAAATACCAGAACACAGAATTTTTGTTAAGTTCTTTATATTCTAAGTGGTACTGGAGTATTTGTTTATAGCTCAATGCCAGAATAAAAATAAAAAACACATTTTTTTCTTGTTTCAGACTAATATACTCATTGCTAAGAGTGAAACACACACACACACACACACACACACACACACACACACCCAAAATACTTATCACTACACCTAAAGCAATTTCCTTTTTAGGATGGAGTCATAATTTATAGGCAGAAAAGAAAAACAAAAAGGATAATGTGGATGGTGACAATGACTAGTTTGATACAATGTCTCACATATTTTATGCATTTTAAAAACTCAGCTAATAATTCACTTACATGAAAAATTTTATTCTTTCAAAAATGTGTTTCTTTGTGCTTTTGTTGTTTAAATAATTGACAACAGCCAGGCTTTGGGAGCCAACCTTCAAAAACAATTTAGTTACATAATTGAGGAAAGAAATATCACCACTGAGTTGTTTTGTTTAATTTTGTAATTATATTGAAAGTAAGATCACCACCTTCCCTGGGCATTTCTGAATCCCTGGCTGAGCAGTGTCCCTAATTCTAATCCAGTGCTGAAAACCAAGCTTCCAAACAAACCCATGTTCACATCTGTCAGTATCTGATTCTTTTTATTAATATTAGCACTTGTAAGGCATTATTGCAAAATATTGGGATTTTACACAACATAAGGTTCTTGTAGCTGGTATTTCATGTTTTTTATTTCTTTCTTGAATCAAGGTAAATAACACACGGTGTCATGAAAGAGAGCTGGCACCAAAATGAGAAAGCTGGTTCTTATCTGACTTTGCATTAACTGGAAAAATCACTTTTCCTCAGCTGAAAATGAGGCAAGAGGTACAGTATTTTGTTCCATAAGTATGCTTTGCCTAGACTTAAGAGTAGCACAGGTATGAAACCATTAAAATACAGCCAGGCATATGGCAGGAAGAATTAATTTTCTGATGCTTAATTCCCCTTGCATCTGGAAGGCTCCAGGAGGAACTGGACACATTCACAGTGTCAGGGTCCATCCATGGGGATGGAGGAGATGAGTCTGGCCATCTCTGTTTAGTGGCTCAGAAGCATTCTTTCTCAGCACCCATCCCCAGTCTTATTTTATTTAGCCAAACATCACTAATTCTTTCCAAGGTAAAAAGCTATTCAGGAAAAGATATACCATCAAATGGGCATGCATCAGCACAGCTGAAGGAAAAATCACCCATGAAATCCAAGTGGAGGGGCAAAGGCTCTGAGGAGCCAATTATTTCTTCCAGAAAAATCCACATAGGCACTGACCAGGGCCCCTCCAGACCTCAAGGTAACATGTGAGCCAACTCACCCGCACATTACTGGGCCTCACAGCTTCATATTCAGTGCAAACTCCTTTTGAGTATTGAACTGATTTTTTTTTCCCTGAGATTTGTTGCTTCTAGGAATGAGATGAGACATTCAAACTCATTTCCCTAGAGGCACAAACCAAATTTGAAACTAGCAGAGAAAGAGTGAAAGACCAATAATTTCACCACCTGGTTCTCCCACAATAATCTAACATCATATGGGAAGTTGTAATATGTTGCGTGATTATTTCCTCTCTTTTATTTGTTTGCTTTCCCCCTCTATTTCTGAGTTATCTTTCTTCATTTCGTGAAGAACAATATAAATATATAATGCTTTCAAGTTGGAAAGAAGTTTGTGCCAAGCTGCTGAATTATTTTTATTTCTGAATACTCTGAGCAGAAAGTTATAATTTTCATTTTCTCCCATGTAAAAGGTAAAGAGTAACCACAAAGTCAGGTACCTAATGACTATAACAAGGAATTATTTTGTTAGAATCCTGCAAGCTCTTTGTTATTAGGCTACTAGTTTTCTATGACATTGGGTTCTTTTCAGATGGAGAAATTTGCTCAGTTTTTACTGGGAACATGATGATATTTCAGCTAGAATTCAATCTTCTACTCAAAGATGACTGAATTTCTCTAGCCAAAGTCAGTAAAGCATGAATGCATATGATGTAATTGTCTGATTTCTGACATTACATATATACTTTTTAAAAATGCAAATAGATGTGTATATGCACAAAAGCTTAACTTGACAATGTGATACCTATCATATTGCATGTGTAGTTGCAGGTTTCTGAAGAAGTTTTACATATTCTTTGACACATGGAATGTGATTACATAAAATTATATACACACATTTCATGTTTAAGCAACTCTTCCCTGTTGGGTATTTTGGACATAAAATTAGTTATAGTGATGGGCACCTGAATATTGTTTTCATACTAAAGGAATGTAATGCATAGTTTTCTTTATTTCTGATGTTCTCCAATTCCTGATACATTATCTTACCCCTATCCTATGTTTTTACTGATTCATTCACTCAACATCTCTCATGCATACATCTGTCTTACACCATGCCAGGTTCTGGTGTTATTATGGCAAACATAAAAGGCACATGCCCATCATAGAGGACCCTGTGGCTTAGGCAGGAACTCAGCTATTGTGGGAAGGAATTTCAATACAACAGAAGCCTAATTTTTCATAATAACTTAATTTCTATTTTAAGTCTGCATTTATATTCACCAGGGTTCTCCAGAGAAACAGAAACAATAGAGCATATAATTACAAGGGGGGGGATTCCTTAGATTGGTTAACATCATCACTAAGGCTAAAACAACCCCACAATGACTGTCAGCAGGCAGAGGAGAATGGGGAATTTGTAGTTGCTCAATCCAAGAAATCAGAAACCTCAGAATGAGACAAAAACAATGATGAAGCCACGATCTGAGCTCAAAGGCCAAAAACCTCCCTACAGAGTCACAGGTGTAAGTACTAATTCAACGGTTGAATAACCTGGAACCTGATGTCCATGGGAGACAGCAGTAAAAACCATGCACCTTCCAGAAAAGGAAAAGATAGAGCAAGGACTAATTTCCCTCTTCTTCCATTTTTTTCATCCATTGACCCCCAGTCGATAGGATGGTGCCACCCACATTCAAGGCAGGTCTTACTGCACTCAGTAGGCTGAACGACATGTCATTTTTTTTCTGGAAACACCCTCAAAGACACACTGTAAAGTATTCTTTACCAATTCTCTAGGCACCCCTCAATCCAGTCAAGTTGACAATCAAAATTAACCACCATACCATTCTATTTGTTGATGGAAATTTAAACAGTTACACCCTACTGTCTTCCTTGCTTTTCCTGGGGTCTCTGTTTCCATGTGTCCCTGTGGCACTAGCGATTGCTGGGTGTCTCTGGTATGAGCCACCCCATGAAGAGCTACATGCTCTGAGATGTCCTTTGCTTGCCAAGCATTTCATCCTTTATTCCCACCAGGGGTCTGAGGACCTTGTTTCTGGCCACAATACCCCTGAGGCTCTCTACCCCTTCAGGATTCCCTCAGATACACACATTCACTTTTCCGTTTCATGTTGCTTGTGAATTAAAGACCGCTTGGTGGAGCCATTGAAACGGCATTGATTAATTTCTGATGTCCCCTTGACTGGATTAACACATGTCCAGGTAGTAAAAGGTAAAATATATTTCTCAATTTATCTGTAAGGATGTCTCTGAAGAGAGATCAACATTTGAATCTGTAGAATGAATAAAGAAGACCCACATTCACCGTCATGGGTGGATATCATCTAAAATCTTTGAAGGTCTGAATAAAATGAAAGAACAAAGGTAAAGTAAATTGTTCTTTTCTGGTGTTGGCACATACTTATTCTCCTTTCCTCAGACATTAGAGTTCCAAGTTATTGGGCCTTCATGCTCTGGAACTTAGACTAGCATTTCTCCCACCATCCCTCTCTTCTCAAAACTTTGGCCGTGGACTGGAAGTTTTCAGCTTTCCTGGTTCTTCATCCTCCAGAAGCAAATCATAATTGCTGGCTTCATAATCACGTGAGTCATTTCTACTCTACTCCCATATTTAAATGGTAGGAAACAGGTCTTCCACCTCTCCCAAGTCTAGTCTACCTGGGTGAGGTCTCACTTCTCCAGGACTCCCCCTCTTCTTCTGGGGCTCAGAATTTCTTTCATAAATGCTATCAGTACACATCTTCTCTGAATTTCTTGTCACTGTCCCCCCCATCCACACACACACAATACACAGAATCATTTCTGGACTGGAAACAGGAGACACCAGAAAGGTTTCTCCAATTCCTTGCCTCCTGAGGTTCTCTGACCCTAACTTTTAATATTCAAAATGTTTTTCTCTGCTGCAACATCCCTTTCCTGAAAAACGTAAAGGGAGCACAGGTTCAAAGGAAGCATGAGGGAGGAAGGAAGTAGGCAAGTCTATTACATCAAATATTTACATAGAAAATGTAGATAGCAGACTGAAGATTGGGAGATGTTTTAGATATAAGGAGGGTCACCTTCATTTGTGGATGGAGAATATCATGACAGAGCAAACGATGTTGAAGCTGAGACCCGAATGATTAGTAAACCTTAGCTGGGCAAAGGGAATGTGGCAAAGAAAGAGAATTTCAGGCATTGTGGACAGCAAGGCAAGGATGTCCACTACACATCAAACATTCAAAAATGTAAGAGAAGTTTTATATAATTAGAATATAGATTCTGAGTAAGAGGATGCTGAGGACACTGGGAGCGGGGGTCAGGGGTGATGTGGAGAAGGCTACAGAGATAAACCAGGTGGCTCACTCACAGCCATATTCCCTCTTCTTTGTTGAAGAATCCCATTTCCATGAGTATGAATTATCACTGACAAGAGCCAACTGCAGCAATCTTACTCAAGCAATTGGAATAAAGGTGGACAATATATTGAGTTCTAGTCAACAAGCCACTAAAGAACATCAGCTGCAGACTTAGGGAGAGGTTTTCTCTCTGAGAGTAGAGACAGGATGCTGTTTCTCACATCATTCTTCTTGGTGCTGAATGTGATAGACTGTGCTAGAAATGAAAGCGTGTGATGTGAACACAGGGCAACAGACCTGAGGATGCAAGAGAGTATGCTGAAGATGTGGAAAGACAGAAAGCAAGAAGCTGTCGGCTGAGTCAGCCACCCTAACAGGGGGAGTGCGAACCCAGGGGCATAACCCTGTGATGTAAGCCATTCATTGTCAGGTATGGGTGATTTGCAAATGGATTCTTCTTTATATGGCAAGATAGTTTAGGATTTTTTAAGGGGGGGTTGCAGAATGTTGGAGCTAGGTGATAGAAGGTTTTTGTAGATACATGGCAACATTAAAGAGAAAAGTCAGCATGGAGCAAAGGAAAATTGAAAAAAACCCAGCATGATTAAAATTTAAATGTGGGATTTTGAGAAAAGTGATTGAGATATAGGCATGAATGAAATTAGAAAAGGTCATATGATTAAGGATAGTTGGATTTTATTCTAAAGGGTAAAACATTTATTGATGGTATTAAGAGAAATTAGGTGACTAGATTTGTAATTTAGAGTTTAATCTGGATGAGCATAGCCTGAACTAGGTTGATAGTAGAAAGACAGAGGATTCCAGAACAGGAGACGAAATCAATAAGATTTTGTAACTGAATGATTTTAAGAGAGAGGAGGGAAGAACCAGAAATACGAATTTTCTCAGAGTTATAAATCAAATAGATGCAGAAGGTATTTTGTGTAATTTCAACTAAACAGAAAATCTTAATCACTGTCAAAGAAACTAAACATTTAACTATGTTTCTTTTCCAATGTCCACCTTATTTCCGTGTGGTATAAGATCAACCTTCATCACTTAGATCAATGTCAGGTATATACTGGGAAAACTTCTCAGAAGCTAATGTCTGCATCAGAGATATATAATGAAGACATTATATTACAACTATAATATCAGTTGTACTATCAGATTAATAAATTGTTACTAATATTAACATGTAATAGCTCAGTAAGCTTACTATATTAGTCAGGATAAATTGCACCGGAAAAAAGCAGAAGAAGGACTAGATGTCTCCTAGATAAAGAGTGAGTAAATGAAGTCAAATTTGGTCCCAGTTAGGCATGTTGGCACAGGCCTGTAATCCCAGTGGCTCAGGAGGCTGAGGCAGGAGGATCTTGAGTTCAAAGCCAGCCTCAGCAAAAGTGAGGTGCCAAGCAACTCAGTGAGACCCTATCTCTAAATAAAATACAAATTAGGGCTGGGGACATGGCTCAGTGGTTGAGTATTCCTGAGTTCAATCCCTAGTACTCCCCCACACACTAAAAAAAATTTGGTCCAAGAAAAAGTTAGTGATTCTGAAGTATGGCTTAGCATCTGTTGGTCCATTATATTAGTCAGCTCTCTGTCACTAAAGCAACTTACACGATCAACTTATAAAAAGATTTATTTTGACCCAGTTTTAGAGGTATCTGTCCATGCTCAGTTGACCCCATTGTTTTGGAACATGATGTGAAAAGGACAGGATGGAATAAAACTGCTCACCTCATGTCCAGGAAGCAAAATAGAGGGAAAAAAAATGGGCTAGGGTCTCATTATCCCCTTCAAAAGCACATTATCGCTCCCCTGAAGACCTCCACCCCAGCAGTCCCCACATGCTAAAGTCTCTATCCCTTCCCAACAGCAACATCCTGGAGTCATGCCTAAGAGATTACACAAGGAAATTCAATGATTAGGCAAAGGCTCAACGAACAAGAAGAAGGTGTCATACTATTTGTGATCAGAACTGCTATTTTTTGACAGATTCTTGATGCCATATGTAATAGACTTGAGGGGACATTTATGAGAATCCATGGTCACAGGGGTGCCCTCATCAATTAGGGATATTTGATATCTCTACATTTGGCAGACACATAGGAATCTTCATCTTCAAGCACGTGCAGTCTTGAGAAAAATGTTAGTAGACCTCAATAGTCACTGCATATGTGTTTTTGGCAGATCCTGGGAAAGTGGCAGCTTCTATGGACCTCAAAAATGGCAGAAGAGTTTTCACAGTAAGTTGGAATAGGTGTCGATTTAAATATAGAAAGTCATGTTAAAATTCCAATTGGGCAAGGTGAAGGAAAGGCCATAAAAATATAATTGTGCCTACAAGTAAATCTATAAAGATAGAAAAGAAACAAGAATTAGAGGCATATACATATGAATAAGGGATTTAGGAACTGAGAATTCACAGCACAGCACAGATTAACAAATTATCCTTTTTGTTATCCCTTAGAAATCTTGTACATGGTCCAATTTAGACTTTCAATAAACAGAATTAACTCTTGGCCTGTTTTGCAATATGTGAGCCAATATTACTGTTAACTCTGCCCCTCAGCTTTCAATATTTGTGTTTTACAATTTTCCCTGGGTTGAGGAAGATAATTACATATTATAGTCTAACTTTATACAGATTTGACTTTGTCATAATCTTTTATTTCTACTTAAAAGATTGATACATCACTACTAATATAAAAACTATGCTTGGATTTACTATTGGTTTCCAATCTTTTATGTTGGAGTTTTTAATTGATTAATGTTTAGATTACTTTTATATTTCACTAAACAGTGAAAGAAGGTTGGAAGAAAAGGAAAGAAGGAGGCCCAATATTCTCTACAAGGAAATCTGAATACTTTCTGTAGATAACAACAGTGAATAATGTGATTTAATATATGAATTATCATTAATTTGGCTTTTCAAAATATCTCAAATAATATTTAGCTACTCCATTGCTTTTGCTTTTTTAAAACTTACTTCTAAAGTAACTGATGAGTAAAAATATATATTTGAAGTAAATCGTATGTAAAAAATAAAACCACTGTCTTCAGCAATATTAAGGTGGTACTTTTACCTCCCTCTGATGACATGACAGGTTTTTTGACACCTTTTCATTATGAAATAAATATTGACTCTAGGGAACACGCCATAAACTGAAGTAGCTATCGTTTTTCCTGTTATATTTCTAGCAACTCATTTTTCTCATGTAAGTTCTATGGTTTCCATTTAGAAATTTATAACATAGAGGAATGAGAAAAATAATCACAGCCATAAGATTTTATTTTTATATGCCAAGTTTACACTTAGGTTCTAACATTTAGAACAAATTTGTTAGGACAATTCCGGAAGAGAAAATATCTAGTTGTAGCCATATATGCAAAATGCAAGTATTTATAGTTATAATATTTTATTCATCTATAATGTGTTTTTCTCTCCAAAAAATTTGAGTATGCAACAGAAATTGAATGTATTTATGTAATAACATAATGTGATATTACAAACAAGTGCAGATTCATGGTCCTAACTGTGGTATAAAATTTAATCTCCCTAACTTCCATGATATTTTATAAACAAATTTAATACTCTATCTTTACATTAGGTTTAAGAGGAGTAGAAATGTGATTTATTGGATGAAATAATTAGGTTTCTATTAATCCTTATTAATGTAAAATCCACCTTTAACCAATTCTAAGGCAAATATAAAGAAAATATTCAAATAAATTTAATGGAATTCTTCATTTCAGTCAGAGAAACTACTCGTGTGATATGAACACTTCTATGAAATGATTTTAAATAGGTATTTCATTGTGAAATGCTGGCACAATATTCTTTTTGCACAAGAAATGAGCAACAATTTCATAGATAGGTGTTTAATTTTTTTCTATTTTACTAAGTATAATTTCAAATCTCAAAGACTTTAGTGTATTAGCAATTGGATATAATCAATTTCTTATTCAGTTATATGCATAAATATAATAATGTGATATCATGAATGAGCAGTAACAAAATAATATTAGCGTCTCAGAATAACTGACCATAGCTTATTTTTACCATGAATGGAAAAGCACTTTTATGTGAATAAATCATACTTTTCATGTCATACCTCTGCAGGTGCTAAGTTCATAACTGACATCTAGTTAAGTGAGCTGCTCCCAGTAGGATGCAATGAAGATAATTTGGGCAAAATCTAGTGCCAAAAATCTAGTCCTTTAAGAGGCGAAGATGAGCTATTTGTTGGGCTACTTTCTTCATTTTGATAGAAAGCAGAAAAAGACCCAAACAAACAATAACAATAAAAAGTAAGAACGAAAGAGAGAAACTTTGGAGAAAAGAATTATCTTTTCTTAGGATGCTAATTTAGATTATCAATATTCAGTGCAACACATTTGTTTTGCTAGTACTGGGTGAAAAGTGTTGTCTTCATGTGTGGTAGATCACTTGTAGAAATTTATTTTTAAAACCATTGTATCCTGGTTCCAAAACATTTTTCATCAAATTACCTATATTATCTGTATTTTTATAATAGTCACTACATCATTGTTTCATTTTTTAAACTAGTAGAATGAAAATACACATTTATTCATTTTTATACCAGAAAACCATTTTCCTTTGATTCCATCTGAATATACTGATTTGGAATAAAAATTGCAATTTAAGGCCACTGGGTATGAATCCCAAAACCCAGGTCCAAGACATGTCTTGCTTCACACCCTTGGAAGACTTCTTTTTCATTCAGGAATTTTAGGCAATAAGTAGCAGCCTTGAAAATCCATTTCAGCTTTCAAAAAGGGACCTTTTAAAGAGCTCCAGATCATTAATTTCTGTTTTTTAACATCAGATTAACCTGAGTGATAATTCTACTCTGAACTTAGACATCAGGGATAGTAATTAGATCCATGTGTAAATGATCAAAATCTAAATATTTTCCCCAAGCCCTAGTCTTAATAAGGTAGTCTCTATCACTTACTGGAGATATAAAACAAACAAACAAACAAACAAAAATAGCCAGAAAATCCCACTAACATCTGAAAAATTCTGAAGGAAAGAACTCTGTTGTACTACATTTTACCCATCATTGCCCAAACAGATGACCAGAAGAGCATGGAACATTGTGTAACTAATTTAAGCAAACTACTTCCAATTCTGAATCATTGTTGGGCTATTTACATAAGAATCACAAAATGCAGTCTTCACCAGGTATTCTGGTTTTTCTGTGTGCCCTATAAACCAGGAAGATGAACTTTCAAGAAATCATGTGTCATTCCAGGAACAGCCCAATTTGGGCACTTTAAGTTACATGCCCTTCACCGTGACCTGCCTGATATGCTGCAGCAATAGGGAAGTCTCATCTGGTTGAGGATCACTTTAAAGTTCACACACTTAGTTGACACCAATTTCTCAGAATGTTCTAGATCATCTGCCACCATCCTTTGTTGATATAATGGTTATTCTCATTGAAAAAAAAGTATTTAAAAATTATTTTGCCTCTCAATTCAGTTAAACATATAGGGGGCATTTATGTGTGCCAGATCCTTTGCCAGGTTCAAGAGAAAATTAAACCAAATTTTTAGATAACAATGACTGATAATTTTCCAAAATTAGTGACAAATATCAAACTATAAATCCAGTAAGCTTAAATAAATACCACAGCACATTAAAAAAAACTCAAAAGCAAAAACTATCCTTGTGCATATGATGTTCAAACTGCAAAAGGTCAAATGCAAAGAGAAAATCTAAAAGCAAGAGAGACAAACCTAAGGGGAACAAGGATAGAAATTACATCAGTTTTCTTTTCAGAAATGATACAAGCAAGAAGAGGGTGGAGCCAAGTATTTAATGTGGACAAAGGAAAACTATATGCCAGAAAAACTACATGCCTGAAAATCTGTACCCAGCAAAACTTCCTTCACATGCAAAAGACACAGAAATTATTCGCCTCTTTATAGGATGTAATGTGCAACACACAGTACCAACTATGAAGTACTTGTGCCAAAATAGTTGAACTATTCAATCAAACTTCTAAAGTCAAATTTGTTTATAGGAAATACAAAGAAAAACAGGATACCCTGACAAAACAAGCAAAAAAAATTTCAGAACATGTAATAGCCTACATAACTATTGGCGCATTGATCTGGTGTGATGGTCAGTTCTTTGTGTCAACTTGCTAATCTTTAGTCTCTAGTTCAATAAAACACGAATGTTTTTGTTTTTATAAATATGACTAAAGTGTATAAGTAGTTGACTTTTGGTAAGGGATTTCACACTACATAACCTGGATGGGCCTGAATAAATCAGTTGGAAGACCTTACAGCAGAACTGAATCCTCCAACAAGAAGAAATTTTATCTGTGTGTTAAGTCTCAGCATAAGGCTGAGAATTTCAGCCTGCCTTTCCTGACAGCTCTCCATCTGGAATTTTGACTTGCCTTGAAAGTCTCCACAATCAAGTAAGCTAACTCCTTTGCAATTAAAAGAAAAATGGAGAAATAGAGTTTTTCAGAAAAACAAAAATAAAGGAAATAAAAATTGAATCATATAAAGTCCTCAAAACCATAGCAGGTCTAAAAAGAAAGGACAGTCAGAAAAAAAGGGGGGTGTGTATTGAACACAAAAGAATGGTAGATATTAACCCAATGGCATTCATAATCACTGTAAATATGAATGGTCTACAAAATCCCATTGAAAGACAAAGATTGCCAGAGTGTATACAGATATATGGAAAACTCAACTCTATTATCTCCATGAAACCCACTTTTAAATTAAAGATACAGATCTATTGAATACAAATGATGAAAAATAATTTATCATACTAATAGTGATTGTAAAAAAGTATGAGAAGCTATGTTAATTTGAGCCATATCTGACTTCAGAGCATAGAACATTATCAAAGGTAGAGAGGGCATTAAATAATACTAAAGGAGTCAATTCACCAAGAAAAAATAACAACCTTTAATAAATATATTCCTAACAATAGAATATCAGAATACAAGAGGCAAAGTACAGAAATGTCAGAACATCATATGTATTCTTCTCAAGTTCACTTTGAAAATTCACCAAAATAGAACACACTCTAGGTATAAATACAAATCATAGGAATTATGCTCTCAAATCCAAGGGAATTAAATTAGAAATAAGTAACAGCAAGAAAGATGAAAATTCCCAATATTTCTAGAACATATATTTCAAAATGAATGAATAAAAGAAAAATTGCAAAAGAAATTTTTTTAAAAATTTGACCATATATGAATAAAAATACAACTCATCAAATTGTGGGATGAGCAAAACCAGTGCTTAGATGGAAATTTATAGCATTCGATTGCATATATTACAATGGATGAAAAATTTAAAAATCAATACACTAACCTTCTACTATAGGAAAATGGAAAGAATGCACTAAATCCAAAGCAGAAGAAAAGATCAAAATGAAGGATAAGAGCTGAAATCAACTAAACTGAAATGAATAGAGAAAAATCATTAAAACCAAACATTTGTTATTTGAAAAGAAAAATACAAGTTTCTTGTCAAGATAACCAACAAAGAGAAAGGATATAAATTACTATACTCAGAAAAGAAAGAGGAGTCATCACTACACACCACATGAACTTTGAAAGAATAATGATGAAATATTATGAATAATTCTAGGCCCACAAATTTGATAACTAAGATAAAATGAAAATACCTTTTAACACACAAACTACCAAAACTCAGGAAAGAAGAAAGAGAACATCTGAATAGGCTTCTATATACCTACAGAACAAATAATTCTAATCAATAATTAATAAACGAGCCGGGTGTGGTGGCGAACGCCTGTAATCCCAGCACTTGGGAGGCTGAGGCAGGAGGATCGCGAGTTCAAAGCCAGCTTCAGCAACTTAGCGAGGCCCTAAGCAACTCAGTGAGACCCTGTCTCTAAATAAAATACAAAATAGGGCTGGGGATGTGACTCAGTGGTCGAGTGCCCCTGGGTTCAATCCCCAGTACAAAAGGAAAAATAATAATAATAATTAATAATCTTCCAAAACAAAAAACACTAACACCAGATAGACTTATTGGTAAATTACACCAGACATTTTTAAAAAATTATACCAATTGTCCATGATCTATTCCAAAATATGTAAACAGAGGAATATGTCCTAGGTTATTCTGTAAGGTCAACATTACTGTAATGACAAAAGGACATGACAAGAAAGAATCTTCAGACCAATATCTCTCATGAACATAGACACAAAAGTCCTGAACAGAATATTAATTGAATCCAACAACATATACAAAGTTTTACACCACAACTAATCAATTTATGTAATCAACAACATCAGGTTAAAGAAAAAATTGTGATTATATCAATTAAATGCACAAAAGGACACGATAAAATCCCACGCCCATTAATGGTAAAAACTGGACTAACAAAACGGAGGGGAACTTCAAGTTGACTTTTAAAATCTGCAGAAAAGACCAGCCGAGGTGGTACAGGCCGGTAATCCCAGCGACTCAGATGGCTGGGGCAGGAGGATCTGGAGTTCAAAGTCAGCCTGAGCAAAAGCGAGATGCTAAGCAACTCAGTGATATCCTGTCTGTAAACAAATACGAAATGGGGCTGGGGATGTGGTTCAGTGGTGGAGTGCCCCTGAGCGCCCCAGTACTCCCCTCAAAATAAATAAATATATGAAATCTATAGAAAACCTACAACTAACATCATACCAAAGGGTAAGAAATAAGATGTTTGCCCAAAGATCTGGAAAAAGGCAAGGTTGTCCTTTCTTATCACTCCTACTCAACATCATATTAAGAATCCTAGCTGATATAAGACAGAAGAAGGAAATGAAAGGTATACATATTGGGACAAAAGAAACAAAACTTTCTTTGCATTTCCCCAAAACATTTATTTGAAAACAAAACGTGCATACCAATTTTTATAACAGTTTTGATCAATAGTATAAAAACTTGGAAGTAACCAAGATGCCCTTTAATAAATGGATAAATAAGATTTGTTACCTCAATACAATCAAATGTTATTCAGTAATGTAAAGAAAAGGGCTATCTAACTCTGTCCAATTAGATAATCACAGAGCTCTGTCAGTAACTAGGTATAATCACAGAGTTCAGTTGCAGACATGGAAACAAGGAAACAGGATTATGAAGACAGGGAAATCTGATGCTATCAAAGGAAACAAAATTCCAATAATGAACCTCGATCACAGGGACATCTATGAAATGACTGACAAAGAATTTAAAATAATCCTCTTAGAGAAGTTGCAGAAACTCTAATACTAAAATTCATGAACAAAATTAGAAGTTTGAAAAAGGAAAACAGCTTTTTACAAAAGCAAATATAAATCTTAGAGGTAAAAAATACAATAACTCAACTGAAAAATTTCACTACAAGTTTCAGCAATAGACTTGATAAGCAGAAGAATCACTGAGTTTGAAGATACAACATTTGATATTATCAAATCAAGAAAGCAAAATGAAGAAAGAATGAAGAAGGCATACAGAAATTATGAATACCATCACTCTAAATAATTTTCTAATTATAAGAGTTAAAAAAGAAAAAGAGAAAGAAAGCTCAGAAAGCACCTTTTAGGAAATAATGATTGAAATTTCCCCTAATTTCTGAGAGCACCCAGGTCCAGGAGGCTCAGAGGTCCCCATTCAAATTCAACCAAAGAGGAGTTGGCAAAGACACATCATAATCAAATTATCAGAAACCAAAGACAAAGAAAGAATACAGAAAGTAGCAAGAGATAACATTTCATATTTCAGGGAGCCCCAGTAAGGCTATCAGTACTAGATTTCTCAACAGAAATTGCATGCAAGGAGAAAGTGGGATGATGTGTTCAAAGCATGGAAGAAAAAGCTGCCAACCATTACCTTTCACCTGGCAAGGCTGTCTCACAAAAATAAGAGAAAAACAGTAACACCCCAGGTAAAGAAAACCTAAGGCAGTTCATCATCACTAGGTCTACTTCACGAGAATTGCAAAGAAAAAAAAAGTAGTTCTTTAAACTAAAAACAAAGTCTGCTAATTGCAAACAAAAAACACACCAAATTTAAAAACTCAATGGTATAAGAAATACATAGTCACACTCAGAATTCTCTAGTACTGTAAGGGTGGTCTATAAATCAATTTTAACTCTATATGGAGATTAAAAGGAAAAACTTATTAAAAACAACTATTGCTATAATAAATTGCTAAAGGATACAGATTACAAAAGAATTATGTAAACTTGACAGGAATATAAAAACTGGTGGCAGTTAGTAAAAGTGTAAAGTTTTCCTGTGTTTAAGGTTAAGATGTTATCAACTTAAATATGCCTGTCGTAAGTTTAAGATGTTTCAGGTAAACCTCATGTTAACCACAGAGCAAGCACCTATAGCTGCTGCACAGAATTACAAAAGCAAATAAATAAGCAAAATAAAAGAAAAGAAAAGGATTTCAAACATACCACCAGAGAAAATATCAAACCACAAAGGAAGAAGGCAAAAGTGGAAGAGAGAAACAAATGATATGCAAAACAATTTACAAATTATAAAGTTGCAATAGCAAGTCCTTTCCTGTCAGTAATGACTTTGTATGTAAATGGATCAAATTCTCAAAACATAAGACATCCAGTAAATGAATGGATATGAAAACAAGATCCAAACATATAACTACGTACTGTTTGCAATAGACACTACTAGTAAGGACATACATTAGCTGAAGGTGAGTGGATTAAAAAAGATATTTGAGCAAATGGAAACCAAAAGAGAGCAAGGGAAGCTGTACTTAGAGCAGACAAAATAAACTTTCAGTAAAAATTACAAAAAGAACAAAGAAGATCCATATATAACAATAAAGGTATCAATTCACCAAGAACATGTAAAATTGTAAATACATACGTACCCAACATCAGGACACCTAAATGCATAAGGCAATTATTAAATAATCTAAAAGGAGAGGTAGACTGCAATGCAATAACTCTAGAGGAACTCAATATCTTACTTTAAACAATGGATAGATTTTAGATATAAATCAATAGAAGAAAGCAATGGCCTTCAATTATGCCTCAGACAAAATGAACCTACCAAACTTTAACGGAACATTCCATTGAGTAATAGCAGAATACACATTCTGTTCAAGTAAACATAGAACATTCTTCACCATCTAATGTTACACCTCATGGAAATAGAAAACGAAGAACACATAAAGCCCAAAGCAAGCAAAAGGAAGGAAACACCAAAGATCAGAGCAGAAACAAATGAAATGGAATCCAGAAAACTAATAGAAAAATCAGGAAACTGAGATGGTTTTTCAAAAGATAAACAAAATCAACAAACCCTCAGCTAGGCTAACTCAAAATTTTAAAATAATTTAAAAATGAAAGAGGAGATAATACGACTAATGTCATAGAAATGCAAAGAATAAGAAGAAAGTACCATTAATAATTATACATCAACAAATTGGATAATCTATAAGTGATTAAGATTCTAAACACCTGCAATTTTCTAAGAATTCATAACTAAAAAGTAGAAATTCTGAATAGACCAAGAGTGAGTGAAGATATTGAATTACTAATAAAAAGTCTCTCATCAAATAAAATTCCAGGATTGGGTGATTTCAATGCTGAGTGTTTTACCAAACATTCATAAAAGAATTGAGAGCAATTCTCCTCAAGCTCTTTCAAAATAAGTTTTAAAATTGGAAGTAAGGGTAATACTTTTAGAGTTATTTCAAGCAAAACACTACAAGAAAAAAATTGTAGAAAACATCATTATGAATGTAAATGCAGACACTTCAACAAATATTGGCAAAGGAAATTCAGCAATACTCAAAAGTTTTATTGACCGTGATCGAGTGGAATTTATTCCAGGGACGCAAGGATACGCAAATCAATAAATGTGATGAACCTTATTAATCAAATAGAAACAATAAGATAATTTAATAGATTCAGAAAAAGGTACTTTGAAAAACTTCAATCAATACCTTCTCATGATAACAACTCTCAGCAAATTAGGACCTCAATGTATTAAAGACCATATATAACACACTCATATCTAACTTCATAATTAATGGGGAAAAACTGAGACCTTTTCCTTTAACATCAGAGAAAAGACAAGGATATGTTTTCTCAGTACTTTTTAACATAGTACTTTACATACTTTCCAGTACTATAATTCCTAGCCTAAGGAATTGGGCAAGAGAAAGAAAAAAGGGCATTCTAATAGGAAAGGAAGGAAGAAGTGGAATTATCTCTATTTGCTGATAATAGGTCATCTATATACATATACACACACATATATATACAAAATACATATATATACATATATACAAAATACAATATATATACACATATATATACAAATATATACATATATATACATGTACAAAATTCCAAATATTCCACCTTAAATAGTGTTAGAACTAATAAATTAATTCAGTAATATTTCAGGACACAGAATCGACATACAAAATCAGGGGCATAATAATGAATTATCAAAAAACAAATTAAGGAAACAATTCCATTTACCATAGCAAAAGAAATTACTTAGGTATAAATTAGTTCACCAAGAATTCATAACTCTCTCTTATCAAGATGAAAACATAAAAAAACCTGACCAGCACTCTTCAAAACTGTCATGATTATAGAAAACAAGGAAAGTCTGAGAAATTGTCGTAGTTAAGAGAAGTCTATTGAAATGTGACAACTAAATGTTATGTGGTATCCTGGAAGCAAAAAAAAAGAAAAAGAAAAAAATAAGAAAGATTCTAGCTAAAACCTAAGGAAATCCAAATTAAACTATGATTTTAGTAAACAATAATCCATCCATTGTTACATGTAACAATGTACTAATAGTTATTAATTTACTGTTAGTGTTAATAATAAAAGACTCACGAGGTATTGCCACATGTCCTGCATGGACGAGGAAAAGGGCTCCTACCAGAGGAATGGGCTGTCTCTGAACTAATCACTAAGAAATTTATTTATCATCAAGAAAAACAGGAGACAGAATTATCTTTAGAACGGGGGTGGGACAGGTTGAGCCATCCATAAGAGTCTGGCTCTAACAAAATGGAGGAGCCTACATTTCCTTTATTTACAGCACTACAGATCAAAGGGGGACCAGTAGGAGCTTCTTTCCTGAGAAACAAGACGGGGTGGAGTTAAACAAGTCATTTTGCTCTAGCGGATCATCCCAGCAGGGCCTGCAAATTCCGGTGGCGAACCACTCCGCAGAAACTACACACCCCAGGCAATCGGGAATAATTTCCCATGATTGACAGATCCCGTGAGCAGATTTCTGTGTCTGATGGCTCAACCAAGCCTGGTTTTATTTGCAGACCATGGAGGGCGCTCTGCAATGAGGTATGTGAAAAGTCTGCTGTATTCTCAACTTTTCTGTAAAGACTTTTATAATGAATAAAATTAGATTTCCCGTCCACTCCTGAAAGTGCAACATCCAAATAATGATTTCTCGGAAGTAGGAACAAAGTAATACATGAAGAAGAAATAATTCTGCAAATGTTATCCAAATCCCCCCAAAAAGCAAGAGTTCATAGATTCAAATTTTGCATCATATGCAATTATTTTCTTAGTTTAATACAGTTGTCTCATCGTATTCAGGGGGGATTGGTTCCAGGAATCCTAAGAATATTAAAATCCACCAGTGCTTAGTTTCGTATATAAAATGGTGCTGTATTTGCAGATAACCTATAAAATCCTCCTGCACAGTTTAAATTTCTATAGGTTACTTATAATAGCTAATACAATGCAAAAGCTATACCAATAATTGTTGTTTTAGTCAGCTTTTAAGCTGCTGTGACTAAAAGATCTAACCAGAATAATTTTAGGGAAGAAAAGTTTATTTGGGGGGTTTACAGTTTCAGAGGGCTCAGTGCATAGACAGTAGGCTCCATTCATCTGGGCTCAAGTGAGGCAGAACATCATAGAGGAAGAGGGTGGAGGAGGGAAGCAGCTCACAAGGTGATGGGAAGCAGAGAGAGAGAGAGACTTCACTGGCTAGATACAAATATATACCCCAAAGCCACACTCCCAGTACCCCACCTCCTCTAAAAGCACCCCATCTGCCTCCACTTACCACTCAGTTAATCCCATCAGGGATTAATTTATTGATTAGTTAAAGGCTCTCACAACCTAATCTTTTCCCCTCTGAACACTAGGTCAGTGTCTCACACGTGAGCTTTTGGGAAACACCTCACATACAAACCATAACAATTGTCATGCTCTATTGTTTATGAAATAGTGATAAGAAAAAAGTCTGCATCTTCTGTCCAGATGCAATTTTTTAAAAAAATACTTTTGAGTTGATCTGTGTTTGGTGGACTCCAGGGTTGTAGAATCTGAAAATAGGGAAATCAAATCTATATGAAAATAGGCTCATACCAACACTCTCAGTAGTGAATTTCAGAATACCAAGGATAAAGGAAGTGCCTACAATTTTCCATTAAAAAAACTGGGAACTGTTATGACTTACAATATCTCTACATCAGCACTGTAAATACCTTAAAAATACTCACTTAAATAAATTTTAACCTAACATTTGTATACCAAACCAAATTCTTGCTCTTCTGAGAATCTAATGAAGTCATTTTTAGACATGCAAAGTAAAAAATAATGTGCTTCCTATGCACCCTTCTTCTGGAATCCACTGACTGATGTACTCCTTAAAAGGAAAGGGTAATCCAAGAAGAAAGAAGACATGGAACCAACATATTCAACAGAAGAATAAATCAAAGGAGATATTCAAGATAGTGGTGAAGAAATAATGCAATTTAATACTTTGCATCAAGCAGAGAGAATTCAGTCTAAATAAGGTCAGTAAGAAGGTCCAAGGAAAAGCTGATAAAATACTAATGCATCTAAACATGGAAACCAGTTAGATGACTGAAACTTTGGGATGGGACAAATAACACAGAAAATTAATCTAATATAAAATAAATCCCACTAATTGACTTAGGAAAGTGAAAATTACATAGGAAAAATGTAATTATTACATTATTAATTACATATTATTGAACATTTATAAGTATAATATGTCATACATTATATTAGATATTATATGTTTATATGGGGAAAGAAAAAGAAGAGGAGATTGTGAAATGGGAAGGATTTCTCTATAAACTAAAGGATTGAAAAAAGGGATAATTCACATTTTGCATAATGAAAACTCTAATGGTTAATTGATGAAATCAAGAATTTTATGTAAGCCCAACAGAAATTTTATTGAGAAATGTAGAATTAAATATCAAATCTATACAGTTATATAAACTTATTTAAAAATCAGCTTAGATTTAAAACATTTTAACATTCATTTATTGAATTTCTTTGTGGTGATATATTCTAAGTATTTTGATATCTGACTGAACTAACAGGTTAAGGAAGAATTTTTAACTCTGTGCAGTGTACCAAGAGTTATTTATCTAGAGTGCTGCATACTCCTTCTGCTGATTTGGAAAGAAAAACTTGTGTTCAAAACTCATGAGGATATTGCAAATAATGGAGTGCATTGTATTTTTCAAGTCTTTCAATGAAATTTCAGTTTGTCTCTTCAAGGGTGTTTTTCTTGTGCCTATTTTGAAAAACAGATGGGAGCAAGAACTCAGGTGTATGTGCTACTTTAATACTTGTGAAGGACTGATTTTTTTTTCTTCTCTATAGGAATGAGAATAAAATTAGTACTTCAGTATGCATTGTTCTTGAGTTCCCCAAATGAAATAACTCACTTTTACTGAAAGGTTTTAGTTAATGCCAGGTCTCTAAAAACCTTGTATTGAGTAAAATGTCATTTACATTCCACATCCTAAGTAATGAAAACTGAACGCACATCTACGGTTTGTGGGAAATGCTGTGTCCTTACCCCCTTTTCTCACTATACTGATTTAAAAGTCATATTTATAGCTAGCAACTCCTCTGTGTTTGGCTGGACTTGTCTAAAGAAGCATTTTTTTAAAATCAAAACAAAACAGTAGTTTGATTAGTCCTAACCACAAATGTTTCCTTTTAAGCCTGTCTAGCCATAATGAAACTCAAAATCACAAACTCAATATGAAACTGTTCTTTCCCCTCTCTTCCTTTCTTTTCACATCCTCAATTCTTCCCCATTTTCTTCTTTCTCTAATCTGAAATGCCTCTGCTTCATTTACCACCAGCAACAGTTACTGAGTTCTAAGTCATCATTGATTTTGACCATCTTTAAAATGATGCAGATTATATTTATACTTTGAACTATTTTCCAAACAACTGCATTCTCCAAAGACTTATTTCTCTTCAAAAGAATTCCTCACTTCAAGAGAATATGAATTAAAAGTGCATTTTTTCTAAAAATATTTTCCAAGAAATATGTCTATCATTTGCCAATAAATAACTGTTCTCGAAGTTCATAATATTCCCTGATATTTTAATATCGCCTATGTCTAATAATTTTTAAAATTATTATATGAGAAAGGTCTGAGCTCAAATACTGTTTGGCTGAAGTCAAATTAGCTTGTGTCCAATGAACAAAGAAACTCAGATTTTTTTTAAAGCAATTTATACAAAGTTTGGATTATTTGTGAAATTTGATTATAAGAAGGAAATTTCAGCATATTAAATTACTTCTCAATGACTTAAACAGGATTATAAACTCTTTTTACTGAAATTGTATAGCCTCCTATAATGTAATTTTGACATACTTATGCTCCATTAAAAATCTAAGCTATAACAAAAATTGGTTACATTTATTTTTTATTGTTCATTTATTTTGGAAACTTATCTACACTACAGTTTCATATAATTCGAAAATCTCTCCCCAGGCATTTTTCAAAAATAGCTCCTTTCCTCACTAAAAACAGAAAACCAATTTGATTTCTGGTTTTAAAAAGGCTTATTGTATGCTTCTGTTTTCTCAACAAAATATAAAGGCTTATTGGGATTTGTTTTCACTTGTGTTTTAAGTTAACATTTTTCCCAAAATGAGGTGTTACTTTGATTACTTGAAGTCATGTTAATTCCATTATCCAATCTGTGTCTTAACATGTGCTGAAATAGTGGAAGTAATACTTCAGAAATTAAAGAATGGTTGTTGTCTTTGACTTCTGGAGTTTGTTATAGAATACAGTAAAGTTATATTTGAATTAGTCCATAAAGAAATGCTTGGGTTAATAGTTATATGTGTGTGATTTTCTGAAACTCTTCTGTAAGAGACATCCAAGACTCCACACAATGTTAACTTACATCCATTGGTCCTTGGCACATTTCATAATATTAGAAATAGCTTTTAGAAAACAGAAAATGACCCAGCACTTGGGAGGCTGAGGCAGGAGGATCGTGAGTTCAAAGCCAGCCTCAGCAACTTAGCGAGGCCCTAAGCAACTCGGTGAGACCCTGTCTCTAAATAAAATACAAAATAGGGCTGGGGATGTGGCTCAGTGGTCGAGTGCCCCTGGGTTCAATCCCCAGTACAAAAAAAAAAAAAAAAACAGAAAATGAAGCTTCATTTTCTCACTTCTTTCTTCTTAATTCATATTTGATTCTTCACACACTTGCACCGTTAATTTTTCTCAGGACTAGTCTTGCTCTCCGTAAGGTAAAACTGCATAGATCCATAATATAGCTTATATATCATGTAGCTTCATTTCATATGAAATTAATTCTAATATATGCACAGTATTGACTTCAAATATTTTAAATGCAACTTTAATATATGCAATGGAAAACTGGTAAAATTTTGTTTATTCTTATATCTCTTACATACTTTAATTAAACACTTAAATATAAACAAAACTACAAAATCAATGTGCTTTGAAGTAAAAACATTAAAGTAGTAGATGATGTTTCACTGTTGAACATCCATGATCTATTAGGTTTAAATTTATGTTTCTGATTTTTTTTAACTGTCATCTTTGTTCTTTTGAGTTTTAGGTCAGTGAATATAAGCCATTGCAATTATTGCTACTGTTTAAACAATGAATCAAATTTTAACCATTGATTTCATTTATTATGTATGTAATGGGCTAAAAATCTTAATATTCCATCAATATAGAACTGAATTTTGTAAAACAATGGCTTATTTTATGCTTATTACTATTCTCATGTTCACTTGAGTACACAGAGTGCTTCCATTTGAATCTAGAATGTCCTTCATAGTCCCAGGCATTAAAGGATTGAGCTCCAGCTTGGTGCTATTAGGAAGCAGAACCTTTGAGATGTACCGCCTTGTGGAAGGTCTTAGGGTATTGGAGCAGTGCCCTTGAAGGGAATTGTGGAACCCTGGTCCCCTCCCTTCCTGCCTGCCTTCCCTTCCCTTCCCTTTCCTCCCTCTCCCCTCCCCTCCATTCTCTCCTCTCCCTTCCTCTTCTCTCTTTCTCTCCCTCTCTCACTCTGCCTTGCATCCTGGCCATGAAATCAGTGGTTTTGCCAGAGGCTGCTACCATGAAGTGCTACTTGATCACAGGCCCAAAAGCAATGAGACAAAGTGACAGTGGACTGAAACCTCCAAAACTGTGAGCCAAAATCAATCTTTTTATCTGTATAAATTGATTACTTTAGATCAGTGTCATAGTAACCAAACTGACTAACACACAAGAAGAGTGGCTGTTCAAGAAGTCCACTCCAAGTGCAAACACAGCATTTATGATAAAGGTACTTGTGGAGTACCTATTTTGACTCCAGAAGTCAAAATAAAGGTACTTTGGTACTTGTGTTTGCCATGTGGTGGCTGAACCCTCCCTACCCTTTCTCTGCTTTCTCTTTTAAATTGCACCAGGACGTCCTCTTATTTTCCGTGAGAATGAGCAAGATGGTGGCACTAACGCTAGCAGAAACACTAAGATCATATATCATTATTCTTTTATAAAGTTATCTTTTAAATAATTCAGAATATATGTATAATTGCTTTAGAATATCATTAATATAAAAACATTAAATATCCTGTAGAAATCAAGACCTCCAGAATATATGTCTTAAGGACATCTTGGGGATCGAATGCCTGTATACTTAGAAATCTTGATTGCTTATTCAAATATCTTTTGTTTATTCATTCATTCATTCATTCATTCATTCATTCATTTTTGTGGTACTGGAGATTAAATTCAGGACTTGTGCGTACACGGATGCTAAATGAGCTCTAACAACTGAGCTATTTCCACAGCCCCTTAAATACCCTTTTGAAGGAAGAGTGGAGCAAGAAGAAAAGATGTTTGGATTAAGTATGTACAAAGAAAATCTTTTCAAGAAATAAGAGTAATAAGTGGGCCACGCTAAGTGAAAATGAAATAGAAATCAGGGCAATGAGGCAATTAGGCATTTTTTTCATTCAGCTGATGCTGGATTGTCCCAAATATGTCTTCATCTAATCTTCTTTCATGTTTATAATGCTTAAAAAATAAAATCACTTAATAACACCATTTCAGTGAGCCTTAAATATAAATAAATATCTAATTGCTAAGTTGATGTCAGAATTATAAACCTTCTAGGAAGGATGTTGGGCAAAGAAAAATATGCATCCTTCTTTTTAAAATTTTGTTTGCATTATACAATTGAGGAGTAGGAAAAAAATTTAAACTAAGGCAAATTCAGTTTAGTAGCTCTGTATGGAAGTATGGGACCTGACAAATATTTATCAAACTTACTTATCAGTTTTGTACTCTTCTTGCAGCTCACTGGTTATCAGTCAAGCTCAAGGACATTTAACCTTAGCCAGTGTTTTCTGAATGAGATCCCAATGTGCTGCCAAGTATAAGGATAAAAAGGAAAGAAAGTAATCTAGACCATGATAAACAAAAAACATACACATATCAAAACATATGTGAATGCTATGGAGCATTAACTGATTCAGACACACAGGAGTCTTAGGGAGGTTCAGAAGTGAGGACTGGGCTGAATCTACGACACAGATGTCTTAATGGGAAAAGGAAGGGAGAATGGCTCTGCCACCCACTTCCAACATCCACCAAGAGCAGTTTCTCTTCTTTCTTAACTCCAATATACAGACACATTTTTTTAATTTTTCTTGATACAAAAAATATTTAGATATAATGTGATTATACATGTAGAAAAGTTTTATCTATATATAGCTATGTAGAGACAAACCTGTATCTCTCAATTTAAACTCTTGATTAAGATAACTTAAATTCGTAATCTAAGAGTACAGCTCTTCTGAAGTTGTCAGATTTTGCAAGAGGAATATTTTTTCTATGCTTATTTCTTTCCAGTTTGTACTTTCATTTGCTTTTCCCCCATATTAGCCTAACAGTCAACCCTAATAGTGCATCTCATAAACCTCCACCTTTAAACCATCTTTCTATTTGACCATTCTTGACTTTTTTTGCAGGTTAAACTTAAATTAAATACAGCTGAGTCTTGTACAACTCAGAGAATATCGATACCTGACTAAAGTTAACATAACTGCATCTACCACAAATTGTCAACATTTCAATGTTAGACATGAGATGCATGTGTTTCTAGTCTATGCACATACTATCCTTCATTGCTGCACTTTCAAAATCCTCTTGAGTACAAGGATTGAGAAGAAGGGTAACTGAAAATAAAATCTATGTAAGAATATATTTTGAAAACAAAAAACTAGGAAAAATGAATTGATTTATTTTTCTATAAAGCACATATAATTGGGAAATGGGAGAACTGAGTCCAATAATGAACATTCAGCCCTGGCAAAGGGCCTAAATTTATTATTGAATAATCAGATTATCCTCCAAAGTAACTGGTGATAGAAAACAAGTAAGAACAATCTCCCAAACTAGCCTGAAAGTGTACTTTCATCACAAATAAGCAAGAATTTTAATATTCTGTGAAAAAAAGGAATAGGCAATCATAGGTGACACTGGATTTCAGGTACCAATATGGTACAATCTAGAATGAGACAGACATCATTACTCCATACACATGTATGATTACACAAATGGTATGAATCGACATCATGCACAACCATAGACACTAAAAGATGTACCCCATTTGTGTACAATGAATCAAAATGCAGTATGTAAAAATAAAAAATAATTTTAAAAAAAGATGGGCTATTCTTTCTTAAATGGAAGTATAGTCATATTACCAAAGAACACGGATGATTTATAGTGTTATATGTTCTAATTATATGAGAAATTTATAATTGAAAACTTACAACTCTGCTGACAGGGCACTCAAACTGTTTTGAAACTCAGGACAGCAGAAGAGTCTAATTTTCATTATTGAACAGCTATGAAGTATCTAAATATGGCAATAATTGAGGGATCTTATTTTAAGAGGACATACCAACGTGGTGCTCACCTCCAGCACCAAGTCCTATAAATTATGTGTGTGTGTGCACATACATACGTGTGTACATATGTATGGCATACGTATATGTGTATATGGCATATTATATGTATACATGGCATTGCTCAAGACTGAATTGAATACTCTTCAGAGCAAGGGATAAAGCTGTAAGAGATGAAAAACACAGAAAGGGTGAGTTTGCTTCACAGTGTGGCCTGCAAAGTTGGGCACATTGTATGTACAGCACTGCCACCAAAGGTTATTGCCAATTTGAGCATGACCAGCAATGACAGAATCTCTGAACAAGAGGAACTCCTCAAACATAAACAGGGTGGAGAACAAGAATAATTGAACTAGAGTAAAGAGACAGAGATCCTTTACTATTCCATAATTCCCAGGGACAAATAGTAGGGAAAGGAATACTTTGCTCTGAGCAGAAATACTCATTTTGGAGTTTGGGGAAGACAGACAAGACAGTGATCTGGCTTCACATCTGTCCACCGCTCTCCCTGAAATAATGTAAACTATAACCTTGCAAGTGGTTTCTAGCCCTCCCATAGCCCAATTTTCCAAGTAGTCTATCAGATGTACTGAAGATAAATGCAAACTGAAACACAAAATAAATAATACAAACTGAATATGTACTGAAATACAAAATAAAAAATCATCCAACACTTGAGAAGTGCAATGAGTATCAGATATTACTGACAAATGTGAATAATAAATAATGGGAATGGTCTAAACTAATCTAAATGCAGACATACTCAATCTGTGCTTATGATTACTAGAGATATATCTAGAGTCAAATAAAATAGAAAAAGTGAAAATATTGGGATAGAGAATTCAGTTTATACATGATGGAATGAATGTATGATTTATCTATGATCACACCCTAAAAATTGTCAAAAATTAGTAAAGAAGAATAAAATAAACATAACAGAGAATAAAAAAGTGAATAAATGTATGGAAACTTTTTTTAGTGAAAAAACACAGATTTTGGAAGAATTAAGAAGAAAGAAATCAAGTGTCTCAATAGGGTAACTTCAGTGAGAAGCAAATCAACCAATACTGCATAGCCCCCAAAAGACTAAGGCATTGGGGATATCATAAATTTATAAGGCAGGGCTGAAGCAAGGAAATTAACACAAAAAATTGAATAAGGAAAAGTATAGGATGTCTGCAAGCAAAAAAAAAAAAATTCAGAACTGAATGAAAGCATCAAGGAGCTCAATGAAGTACAAAAGGAGAAAAATAAAACTACCCCTTTCACAAATTGAAGCCACTGTCTCAATGGGGACCTTGATTCATAGAAGTTTACCTAATACAGTACACGGTAATTTGGGTAAGCTAAAATCCCAGTGGTATCCAGTGGATTTCAATACCCTGTGAGAACTGGGGTTTCAAGGAATAAAATTCTGACACTGTGGTTACTACCACGGTGGTGAGTAAAATCTTATTTCTGAGTCAGGAATTTTGTGTCTTCCTCCATTATCCATGAAACTGTGGCAGGCTAACTTAGCTTGTAAGGAGAGCAAAATATCAGATCATTTACAGTTATTGACAATTATTAGCAAAGCAAGTAGACTGGAAAGGCAAGAAATGGTCAGAGTTGATAATATAAAGAGACCTTTTACAAACAAGTCATCTTAACAGGAAGACACCACAATCCTGTATCTATATGCCCACAAAAATATAGCTTTGAAATTCATGAATCAGAAATTATTATTGAAATTGAAAGAAAAAATTTACAAATCTATCCATTTTAATGAGAGACTTCAACATACCTATCTCGAAAGTTAGTAGAGAAGAAAACAATTAGTTCAGATACATAAGATTAGAGAAAAATAGTAACAATCTTTACTTATTTACTTATAGGGCACTGTATCTTATAATAATGTAATTTATATTTTCTCAAGATAAAAGAAACACTTATCAAAAGATATAATTAGCTGGAGCCAAAAAAAGTCTAAATAAATTTCAAGATTTATTTATCAAAAGATTCATACTGGAATAAAGTAGAAATTAATAACAAATCTGAGGAGAAAGACTCTATATGTCTTCCAACTAAAAATACATTTGTAAAAACACTATGGGTAAAAAAGTTCAAATGGAAATTATAATATGTTAAAACAGGAGAATGCTAAAGGTACCATATATCAAAATTTATGGAATGGAGTTAAAGAAATATTTTCAAACTATTTTGGCCTTAAATACATATACTGAAGAAAAAGAGAATCTGAAAAGCAATACCTCTAACTTCACTGTTTGGGATACTTGAAAAAAATCATATCAAGAAATTGAAAGAAATAAATAACAAAAAAAATTAAACACATAATACACATAAATGCACAGTAAAGATAAAAATAAAGCCAAAATAGTTTTGTAAAAAGACTAGAAAATTTGAAAAAGCTTTTAGCAAGTTTCATCCCTAGAAAAAGGAAGAAAACACAAATTATTGATATCACGAATGAAAGGTAAACTTTACATGTAGATTCTATTTGATAAAGACAAAGTTGATAATTGTATATAAGATAGATGAACTTCCCACCAAAAAGGAATTACTTTTCAAGAATTGTAATTCAAATACAAATTGTGAATATTCTCATATATCCTAAAGAAGTGGAATCCAATTTTAAAATCCTTGTTGGTAATAAAAAAAGAAAACTTCAGGCTTACTTGGCTTCACTAGTTGATTTATTCCAGGAATGTAAGAAAGAAATAGCACAGCTCTTAAACTCTTCTAGTGAATAGCAAAATAAGGACACTTCATAATTCTCTTTATGAGAATTGCAAAACTTGGTTCCAAGACCTAACCAGGACAGTACAAAAAAGGAAAATTACAGACTTAATTTCTTAACAAGCACAACTACAAAATCTTTTAACCAGAAACTAAAAGAATTTATAGGAAAAAATAATCTAGCGATGCATGTATAGTATATTGTAAGTAGTTAATATATATCCATGGAATGCATGTGTGGTTAACATTAGAAAACAGTGTAACTTACCACAGTAAAATAAGAGAGAGAGCTGGGGATGTAGCTCAGCTGGTAGAGTGCCTGCCTCAAAAGCACAAGACCCTGGGTTCAATCCCCAGCACCACAAAAAATAAATAAATAAAATGAGAGAGAAATTGCCTATGATTATCATGATGAATTGATAAAAATATTGCATGATATTTAACATCTATTTATCATAATATGTATAAGTAAGGCAGGAATGAAAAAGAACACTCTAAATATAACAATATTTTTAAAAATCAAATATGATGCTCAGTGGTGAAATATTGAATCTCCTTCAAATTATGAATAATACAAGTATGCTTTTTCTCACAAATATAGCAAACAGCATGTAGGAGGCCCTAGAAAATGAAATGAGAAATGAGTAAAAGGCATAAGGTTTGTAAAGGAAGACATAAAATATCATTATTCATAGAATTCATATTATTTGTTTATTTAGAAAATCAAAAAGAACCTATAAATTATAACAAGGTACTGGAAACAAAATCAATTTTCAAAAATTGTCTTTCTGTTGTGTTAGTGAGCCTTTTCTCTGCTGTGACTTAAAGACCTCATCAGCACAATTATAGAGGATGAAAAGTTTATTTGGGGCTTACTGTTTCAGAGGTCTCAATTCACAGACAGCAGACCCATTCTTCCAGGAGCAAGGTGAGGCAGAACATCATGGTGGAAGAATGTAGTTGAGGGAAGAGGCTCATGTGAGGATCAGGCAGAGAGCAATCTCCACTCACCAGATACAAATATGTACTCCAAAGCCAACTCCCTCTGCCACATCCCACCTGCCTGCAGCTACCACTCAATCCTGTCAGGTGATTAATTCACAAATTGGGTTAAGGTTCTCATAACCTCATCATTTCTTCTCTGAACCTTCTTGCATTGTCCCACCTGTGAGCTTTTGGAGTACACTTCACATCCAAACGATAATAGCTATATAACACAACACACAGAAAAGGAGGGGGGGATTAAAGCAGATCATTTACTATGATACCCAGGAACCTAAAATATCTTGGAAAAATTTAGCAAAGGATCTATAAAACTGTATACTAAAAACTATAAAATGTCATTCAGAAAAACTTTAAATGACAAATAAATGACAGATATAGCATATTTATGAAATAGTCACTCTTGTAAAGATGTCAGTTCTCCTCAAATTAAACCCCACACTCAAAGAAACTCCAGTGAATATGTTCACAATACTTTTGATAGACCAGCTGATTCTAAAATTCATTTGAAATGTGAATGCAAACAAGGCTAAGGCATTTTTGAAGAAGTAGAACAAAGCTTGTCACTGACAATACCAATATTCCAAGACCTATACTATGAAATCATATTAATTAAAACAATCTGGTATTAGAACAAATATAGACAGAAAGATTCTGGAAACAGAAGAGAGTCTAGAAACAGATGCCATATATTTAGTCACTATTTTCATTTTCATTTATTTAGGACAAACATGACACACTAACACAGAAGAAAATATGTTTTTATTCAAAATGGTACTAGATGGATTGAATATTCATGCAGCAAAAATTAATCCTGACCCCTCCACCTCACTCTGTACAAATAAATCAATTTTAAATAGATTGAAGATATAAACATGAAAGGTAAAAAAATAAACAGTGGTTTCAAAGAAATATATAGGAAAACATTTGATCTTGGAATAAATAAAATTGCATGCTGTAATCCCAGTAGCATGAGGATCACAAATTCAAAGCGAACCTCAGCAATTTGTTGAGGCTTTAAACCACTTAGCAAAATCCTGTCTCAAAATAAAAAGTAGAAAGGAGTGGGGATGTAGCTCAGTGTCGAGAACCCCTGGGTTCAATTCTTGGTTTAAAAAAAAGGACTAATAATAAAGGACAAAGTTCTCAACCCCATGTTGCTTGGAATATGACTGCACTCATGCTCTTCTGGTCCAGGGCAGATGTTGCAGGTGGGGTGAGTAATTAGCAAGTGAGTAATTTCCCCATTGGTGTGTGCACCAGCATAAGGAGAATTGGGAAGACTGATATCTACACTCCAAGTTATACCCATCAATATCATTCTCTCTGGTGCGTTGCTGCCCATATCAAGTACGTGACTGTCAGCAAGAAAGCCTTGAAAGAGGAGAACATCTTCTAGGGAAACCTCTCCAAGAATGAAAAATGTCAGCTGTCTCACATCAGTTCAAGGAGAGCTTTGCTAGGATGAACAAGGACACCAATGAATGGATGACCAATGTGACCCTAGTCATATTCTTCATGGGCTTCACTGTCCTCTTCTGATCTGGAAAAAGTGTCATATGTATGGCCCCATTCCACACACCTTTGCAGAGGAGTAGGTGGCTGTGCAAACCACGACAGTTCTCCACATTAAGGTCAGGCCCAACCAGAAATTCTCTGCCAGATAGGATTGCAAGCAACAATGAGTGGAAGAAGTATGAGCCTGCTGCTCATGGATCTATCACTTCATACCACTCAGTGTATTGACTGGAAATCCATTAGGTCAGAAAGCACCAATCCTAACACATTATCAGTTTATATGAGAAAGGAAAAGAAATTTTTAAAATGTTTAATTGAACCCTATTGAAACTAAGAAATTCAGTACATCAGAAGACACTATTACTTTTAATAAAAAAGTATGCAAGGCCCATAATTTGATCTCCAACACCACACACACACACACACACACACACACACTAATTAAAGAGTAAGTATGTAAACACAGAGTCCAGGCACAATACATCTAGGGAAGAGTCCCTATTAAACAAATGCAGCTTGATATTTTTGATATAATGATATTTTTGGTGAAAGATGAAGATGAACCTCATAGAACACCATAGTCCATAGGATTCTAACAGAACTGAGTGATTCCTACCTTCTAGTGACATCATAGGCATCCCAACATCATGTATCTGTGGTTAAGCACACCTGCTCTGTCAGTGATTAAAACAGCATGCACAACTCTCCACAGTGCGTAATATTGGATAAGATGATAAATTTTTATGTTATTAGTTTATATATTTGCTCTATTTTTAATCATTGTTCTACAGTGTACTCTTTCTATATATTATGTTTACTGTAAAACCACAAACCATGGTACACTGGCAGCAGTCTCATGCCTCTATGTTTACTGCACTTGTTGATGGCATAATTTTTCTCTTGTGCTTGATTTAATCTCATGTTATTTTGTTCAAAATGGCCCTTAAGTGTATGAAATCCACTGTTCATGTTGCCAATGAGAGTCCATATGGACTGATGATCTGGAAAAAAAATTGAAAGTGATTAAGGAGCATGAAGATGGAAAATTGGAAAATCCCTGATGGTTACTGTTCATCAGTCAGTCAGTAACCATAAAGATGTGTGGGAGGGAGCCATGCATGTGGTGCTTCTCCAGATCAGAAGCACCCATGAAGCATATAGCTGTGGTCACAACTATTTTCCACTCATTGGTGCCTCTGGTTATCTCAGCAAAGCTCTCCAGTAATTGAAAGCAATACAGCTCTACTTTTTCTTTCCTGGAGAGGTTTCTCCATAAAGTGTTCTCCTCTTTCAAGGTCCTCTGGTTGGACAGACAGGTGTCTGACAGGGGCCGCATTGGTCGAGGTATAGTCATATTGATGGACATAACTTGGGGGAGGATAGATGCTACTCTCCCCAAAACACATCGACATCACTATACCTATAGCCATGACTATAATCTCGAAGAACAAGAACAAAGTATTAACCAGTTTGCTCATTGAAAGAAATAAGACAAACAAAACTTTGAACTCATAGCATATATGGCGAAACTTCTAATGAATTGCCATATCAGCAAAATGGAGAAGCACTGCTTGGAGAATAATGTACATTTCAAGATTTGCTTATTTTTGGTAATGCTCCTACACATCTTCCTTGTATTAGGAAGGTGATCTTCATCTGGAGACCGAAGTGGAGTTTGTCCCTTTAAACATCAACTCTTTGATCCAGAAGATTTTAAGTAGCTTTTAAGACCTGGATCTTTGCTCAGTATGTTGCTGCAACTAAGGAAGAAACTGATGAAATTCTGGAAGAATTATAACTTCCATAACAGTATCAATCATGTTTCTTGAGGTGATGTCACCAAGAGTTGTATAAATGGCATCTAGAAGAAGACACATAAGAGATTTGCTCACAACTTCAAAGGATTCATCAAGATTGAAGAGGTTACAAAATCAAAAGTTGTAGTTGAGATGGAAAATAACTTTTAACTTGTGTGAATGAGGATGACATTTAGGAGCTCCAAGAAGTGGATCCTGAGGAATTGATTAGTGGGTTGTTGGAACGGAAACAGAAATACTGAAGAAGAGGCAAAAGAAAAGGGAATTGCAAGAGAAGAGAAAGAACTACCAAGAAATTGGAAAACAATATCAAAACTAATAACTTCAAATAATTCAGTTTTTAAACATGAATGGATTTAGCAGAATCTTTCAGACCTCAAGAAGATCCTTGAAGAGTTTAAAAAAAAAAAACAGGCTCAGCACTAAAACATTTTCATTAATAGAAATGTTCATGATGCATTATCTGCTTATACTCAAATCCACCATGAAGAAACAAACCAACTAAATTCACCATCGACATGTTTCTGAAAAGAGTGACACCTCATGGAAGGTTTTTATTTCATCATCAAATCTGAAGCTTAAGTTTTGCTGGATATGAGATTCTTGGTTGGCATCCATGTTCTTTCAGAGTTTGGTATGTATTGTTCCAGGACTTCCTAGCTTTTAGGGTCTGGATTGAGAAATCTGCTGATATTTGTATTGGTTTCCCCCTATAAGAAATCTGATACTTTTCTCTTGCAGCCTTTAAAATTCTATCTTTGTTTTGTATGCTGGGCATTTTCATTATAATGTGCCTTCATGTGGATCTATTGTAATTTTGTATATTTGGGGTCCTATAAGTCTTTTGTATTTGATTTTCCATTTCATTCTTCAGGTTTGGGAAATTTTATGATATTATTTCATTAAATAGATTGTTCATTCCTTTGGTTTGCATCCCTGTGCCTTCCTCAATCCCAATAATTCTTAAATTTGGTCTATTCATGTTATCCCATAATTCTTGAAGCTTCTGTTCCTGATGTCATTTACCATCTTCTCTGTTTGGTCAACTTTATTTTCTAGATTAAATATTTTGTCTTCATTGTCTGAGATTCTGTCTTCCAAGTGATCTAGTCTGTTGGTATTGCCTTCTATTGAGTTTTTAATTTAGTTTACTATTTCCTTCATTTCAAGGATTTTTTTCAGAATCTTTCTTTATTGAAATAATCTTTTGCTTTCTGCTTTTGCTCTTTTGACTATTGAAGTGCTCTTTTGTTGCCTGCATTTGCTCTCTTATATCATCCTTTACTTTGCAGATCATTTTAAATATGTATATCCAGAAATCTTTTTCAGACATTTTTTCTATCTTGCTATCAATGGAGTCCATTAATATAGCATCTTGGTTTGTTTGGGGCACTTTCTTCCCTTGTGTTTTCATGCTGCTTGTGAATCTTTCCTTATAGCAGTGTAGATCTGAGGTATTGCAGTTTCCTCCCTATTGTCTTATAGTGTCTCTGCAGGTTTCCAATGCCTCACCTTTAAGGGGGAGATCAATATTAATAGCACCCAATACAAACAATATGCAGCCTTAAACCAAATAGCCCCTATTAAGAGATTAACTGTATTGTCATAATAAACAGAAATGATGGGCTTGATAATTATCTACAACATGAACGACAGGTTTGCAATAAGGTCTACAATTTCTAATGATGGACAAAGAGAATGGAGGAGGGGTGTAGGATGTAATGTTAATGAGGTAAGAAGTGAAAATACAGAAGTACTAGATCATAGGAAGAGTGAAAGAGGAATCAAAAGAAGTTGGTTGTTTGCAGATGAAAAAGGAAAAAGAGACTCCAAGGAACCAGTTAAATAATAGGAAAACAGAGAGCAAATAAAAAAGAAAAAAAATGTAAAAAAAAAAACAAACAAAAAAAGAATCTTCTACAAAAAACCTCCCAGTCATCATTAGCCTGATGCCTGAAAAGTACTTGATTTCAAAGATGATGGGGATGTGAGAGTGGGAAACAAAAAAAGAAAAAAGAAAAAAAAATAGGGGGGAAAAGTCTTTTTTAAAAATGTGTACTAACTAGTTGTATATGACAGTAGAATGCATTTATTCATTTTGATAAATCATACATAAATGGAGTGAAAACTTTCATTTTTCTGATTTCACATATTGTAGGATCACATCAGTCATGCAGTCATATCTGTACATGACATAATAATGTCTATTTCACTGTACTATCCTTCCTACCCTCATACCTCTTCCCCCTCCCTTCACTCCCCTCTACCTAAAATAAAGTAATTATATTCTTCCCTAGCCGCCCCACACGCACATTGTGAATTACATCCTCATATCGATGAAAACATTCAGCCTTTGGTTTTGGGAGTTTGACTTATTTCGCTTAGCATGATATTATCCAACTCCATTCATTTACTAGCAAATGAAATGCCATAATTTCATTCTTCTTTAAAGGTGAGTAATATTCCATTGTATATATATATATATATATATATATACCACATTTTCTTTATCCATTCATCTCTTGAAGGGCACCTAGTTTGGTTCCATAGTATAGCAATTATGAGTTGAGTTGCTATAACATTATGTGGCTGAGTCACTGTAGTGTGTTGATTTTAAATCCTTTGGGTATAAACCGAGGAGTGGGATAACTGGGTCAAATAGCAGTTCTATTTCAAGTTTTCTGAGGAGTCTCCATACTGCTTTCCATACGGTTGCACCATTTTGCATTCCCACCAGCAATGTACCTTTTCCCCCATATCCTTGCCAACATTTGTTGTTGCTTGTATTCTTGATAATTACCATTCTAATTAGAGCAAGATGAAATCTTAGAGTAGTTTTGATTTGCATTTCTCTAATTGCTAGAGATGTTGAACATTTTTTCATATATTTGTTGATCAATTGTATATCTTCTGTGAAGTGTCTGTTCAGTTCCTTAGCCCATTTATTGATAGAGTTATTTGTTTCTTTTTTTTTTTTTTGGTGTTAAGTTTTTTGAGTTCTTTATATATCCTAGAGATTAATGCTTTATCGGAGGTGCATGTGGTAAATTTTCTCCCAATCTGTAGTCTCTCCACATTATTTTTTTTTCTGAAAAAAAAAAAAAACTTTTTAGTTTGAATCCATCCCATTTGATTCTTGATTTAACTTCTTGCTTGAAGGAAAATTGAACAATTGTTTCTGTTGGAGTTCAATACCTTACCTTCTCTGCTTCCCTTCTCTTCTGATAGGTGGGGTTGTCTGGAGTTTGCTGGTAACTCCACCATCAGGGTAATGAAAGTTACTAAGGTGGGACTATTAGACTTGGAGGCATGACTCCTGGAGGTAGGGCATAGTAATTGTCAGTTCCTCTGGAAGACTGCACCTCGGGACTCTCCTTTGGGTTTCATTCATATGATGAAAGAACTGGACTTAGCCCCTTCCCTCACTTGTGGACCCCAAAATTTCTGGTATAAAATTTAGTCTCTAAATTGTGTCTCTCCTGCACCTGCCCTTTTACTGTCCCGATTAAGAACCTCTAACCCCAAGGTTCTGAGGGCTGAGTGCCAGGACCTGTATGCCTGTCTTGGAAAACTGTTTTGTATGGACAAATCAGGACCTGGCATTGAGAGCTGTGAGTCAGCCAAGTAGCTACAAGCACTGGGCCAGGAATCATAAGGTCATCTCAATCCACGCAGAAAAGGCATTTGACAAAAAACAGCACCCCTTCATGTTCAAAACACTAGAGAAAATGGGGACAGTAGGAACATACCCTGACATCATAAAAGCTATCTATACTAAGCCCAAGGTCAACAGCATTCTAAATGAAGAAATCTTGAAAACATTCCCTCTAAAAACTGGAACAAGACAGGACACCCTCTTTCACCACTTCTATTCAACATAGTCCTTGAAACTCTAGCCAGAGCAATTAGAAACATGAAAGAAATTAAAGAGACATGAATAGGATAAGAAGAACTTAAACTATCACTATTTGCCAACAACATGATTCTATGTTTAGAGAATCCAAAAACTTCCACCAGAAAAGTTCTAGTACTAATAAACAAATGAAGCAAAGTAGCAGGATATAAAATCAGCACTCATAAATTTAATGCATTTCTATTCATAAGTGATGAATCTTCTTTAAGAGAAATTAGGAAAACTACCCTATTCACTATAGTAGCCTCAAAAAAAAAAAAAATCTGGGAATCAATCCAACAAAAAAGGTGACGGTCCTCTGCAATGGAAATTATAGAACACTAAAGTAAGAAATTGAAGAAAACCTTAGAAGATGGAAAGATCTCCTATGTTCTTGGAGAAGCAGAATTAACATTGTCAAAATGACCATACTACCAAAAGTGCCACACAGATTCAATGCAATTCCTATTAAAATCCCAATGACATACCTCATAAAAATAGAGAAAGCAATCATGATATTCATTTGGAAAAATAAAAAACCCAGCAAAGCCAAAGCAATTCTTAGCAGGAAGAATGAAGCAGGAGGAATCACAATACCAGACCTTCAACTCTACTACAGAGCAATAGTAACAAAAACAGCATGATATTGGCACCAAAATAGGCAGGTAGACCAATGGTACTGAATAGAAGACACAGAGACAAACACACATACATACAGTTATCTAACACTAGACAAAGGTGCCAAAAATATACAGTAGAGAAAAAAATAGCCTCTTCAACAAATGGTTCTGGGAAAACTGGAAATCCATATGCAGCAAAATGAAAATATATCCCTATCTCTTACCCTGCACGAAACTCAACTAAAAATGGATCAATGTTCTAGGAATTAGACCAGAGACCCTGCACCAAATAGAAGAAAAAGTAGGCCCAAATCTTCATTATGTCAGCTTGGGACCAGACTTCCTTAACAAGACTCCCAAAGTGCAAGAAATAAAATCAAGAATCAATAAATGGGACGGATTCAAACTAAAGAGCTTTTTATCAGCCAATGAGACAATAATGTGAAGAAAGAGCCTACAGAATGGGAGAAAATCTTTAACACACACTTCAGATAGAGCACTAATCTCCAGAATTTATAAAGAACTCAAAAAACTTTACACCAAGAATACAAATAACCCAATCAATAAATGGGCTAGGGAACGGAGCAGACACTTCACAGGAAAAGTTACACAATCCATCAACAAATATATGAAAAAATGTTCAACATCTCTAGCAATTAGAGAATTGCAAATCAAAACTATTCTATGATTCCATCTCACTCCTATTAGAATGGCAATTATCAAGAATACAAGTAACAATAAATGGTGGTGAGGATGTGGGGAAAAAGATATATTCATACATTGCTGATGGTATTGCAAATTGGTGCAGCCACTCTGGAAAGCAGTATGGAGATTCATCAGAAAGTTTGGAATGGAACCACCTTTTGATCCAGCTATCCCATTCCTCAGCCTGTACCCAAAGAACCTAATATCAGCATACTACAGTGACCCAGCCACATCAACGTTTATAGCAGCTCAATTCACAATAACTAGATTGTGCAACCAACCAGGATGCCATTCAATAGATGAATAGATAAAGAAACTGTGGTATATATACACAATGGAATATTACTCAGTTATAAAGAAGAATAAAATTAAAGTATTTGCAGGTAAATGAATGGAATTGGAGAAAATCATGCTAAGTGAGATAAGCCAAACTCAAAAAACTAAAGGCCAAATGTTTTCTTTGATAAGTGGATGCTGTTACATAATGGGACAGTGGAGGGCAGGGGGTAAGGGAAGAATGGAGGAACCCTGGATTGTGCAGAGGGAAATGAGGGGAGGGGAGGGTCAGGGGTTGGGAAAAATGGTAGAATGAGACAGACATCATTACCTGATGTACATGTATCATTACAGGAATGGTGTTGACTCCACATTGTGTACAATCAGAGAAATAAAAAATTATACTCCATTTGGGTACAATGATCAAAACCCATTCTGCTGTCATGTATAACTAAATAGAACAAACAATAAAAAAAAATAAAAGTTATACCTCATCAAGAAGAGCTTCAGGCAGGTCCCACAGGAGGAATTTCAGAAGGCACTGTTATCCCAGGAGATGAGCAATCCATGCAAGTTACTGACTGGAAGACCTACCAGTGGGACAGGGTGCAGACGTGGCAAACAATGACAGCGATGAACTGGTCCTTGTGTAATTCTAAGGTAATGTGTGGGTTCATGCTTTTGTTTTTAATTTTTTAAAAAGTTTTTCAAGTAAAACTCTTTAAAATATTAAAGCTTATAGAATCAATATACCACCACTTTACAATGTCTTTTTACAAAAGAGACAAAATGTTCAAAAACTAAAAGTTTATAAAATAATGAAGTCAAGACAAGGTAGATTTATTATTCAGGAAGGATTTTTACATCAGTGCAGCTTCAGTGCAGCTCATCTGCAGTGCTTGTGAAGTCTACATTTGTGCACACTTAGGTCCTAGGCCTATGATTCACTCACCACTCAGTCACCGACTCACCCAGAGCAACTTCCAATCCTGCAAACTCAATCCATGACAAGTACCCTGTATAAACGTACTATTTTTCATCTTTTATATTTTTATTGAATCTTTTGTATTTTTAGATATACAAACACCGTGATGCTACAAGCACAGTATTCCACAGAGCAACATGCTGTACAAGTTTGGAGTCTAAGAACAACAGGCTGTGCCCTGTAGTCTAGATGTGCAGCGGCTATTCTGCACGAATTTGCAGAAGTGCAGCGGCTATTCTGCACGGTTTGCATGAATTTACTCTATGATATTTGCACACCAACAAAATTGCCTAACACACATTTCTCAGAATGTCTCCCCATCATTAAGCAAATTATAACTGTAAAAAGAAATCTTAAATATTTAGTAAAAAGCCAATCAGTTTTTTAAAATGGCAAAAATCTTGGATGGTTCTTTTACACAGGAGGCTTGATATGACAATAAAATATGAAAAGAGTCTCAATTGCATTAGACATCAAATGTGTGCAAGTTAAAACCACAATGAGATACCACTAAACTACACAATGACGAGATGGAAAATGCCAATTGTCATCCAGAATGCAAAGTAAACAGAATCCTCTTATATCACCAGCAAGAGTCTAAATTGACACAAGTATTCTGGAAATCTTAGTGCTAATTCTTAATAAAGCCAAAATGTATTTTCCATGAGCCAAAAATTTCAGTCCAAGGTACATTCCTCAGATAAATTCACATAAACTATATGCCAAAACTCATTGAGTAGAATATTCAACATAACTCAACTTAAAATACATTAAAATACACTCTACCAATACTAATTAATGGTAGAGTAAGTAATTTTATATTAATAAGGTGGAATATAGCACAGCAAAGATACAGATTGAAAGCTCCAGATTACCTGCAACGATATGGATGAATCATATACATCTTTGGTAAAAATAGCCAAACACATAAGAGCATATTCAGTATGTATCCGTTTATATAAATTACAGTTACACACAAAGTTAATCTAAGCTGTAAGAATTCAGGATAGTGGTTATTAATAAAGGATGGGCTACTGTCTAGTAGGAAGCATAAAGTGGAATCTGAAGACCTGGTGAGATTCAGCATGTTTACCTGGCTGCTGAGTTGGTGAAATCCATCAATCTGTATGCTTATGTCTTGTTTACTTCAATAAACATTTTAATTAGTCCGGCACAGTGGAGGATGCCTAAAAACCCAGCAACTCACGAGGAGAAGGCAGGAGGATTCCAAGTTCAAGTCCAGATTCAGCAACTCAGTGAGGCCTTAAGCAACTTAGCAAGACCCTGTCACAAAATATAAAATTAAGAGGGCTGGGGATGTGGTTCAATAGTAAAGGACACCTGGATTAAATTCCCTGTACCAAAAATAAATAAAATTTTAATTAATATTTTTTCATTTTATCTGTAATGTAAAAACAGATAAAACTATTAACTGTCTCGAACAAATGTCTATTTTCCTTGATCTGTCTATAACTTCAACTTATTTCAAACCAATGTACAAAAACTACTTCTCATGGACATTGACAAGTCAGTGTTTAATATTTTGGAATCAGAATTTCCAAGACCATTTCGATAAAGAAGAAAAGCAGGACAAAAAATTTAAAACCCTAGTATTTTGACTCAAGAGTCATGTGTGTGTAAAAATTTAGTGTGCATCTCAAGTTAGTCAGTAAAAGATACATGAGGTATTAAAAATTGTTTTTAGATGAAGGTAAATTCTTTTTCATCCTATTCATAAAATAGATTTTAAATGAATTATTGTATCAAATGTTAACAATATAAAAATAAAAATATATGGGTATCAAAGAAAAAATATGAGCAAAATGTTTATGATCCCATGGCAAAATTTTGAAAGTCATAAAGGAATGAATTGGTAAATTTAAAAACATGAATGTGGACTGCATGATATGTATCACTTATTATTATTATTATTATTTATTAAAATAATAATAATAAATAATAGTAATATTATTATTAAATAATTAGTATTCAAAATGCACAGAAACTTCAACAAATCAGTGAGAGAAAAATATTTATTGACCAAAAAAATCATACACACAGAAAAATTCATAGAAATAAAAAAGCAAAACACCAATAAAATCATGAAAAGATGTTACCCTACAATAATAAAAAAGGAAATTAAAATTAAATAAAAAATCTGATACTTCTGCATTAGCAAAAATTGCAGGTTGATTATATTAAGAATTGGTGAAATTGTCAGGCAAAAGTCCTGTATATTGCTATACAAAGCAAATTGCTATGAGTATAAATTGGTAGACATTTTGAAAGTAATATGGCATTATTAAATAATACCACTTCTCAGTATGAAGCTTATCTTGAAGAAATACTTCCATGTGGGTTTGGACAAGAATATTCATTATGAAATTGCTTAATCTAAGAGAGAGAAAGAGAGAGAGAGACATCCTTAGTGTCCATTAATTGAAAAGTAGTTAAATACACTGCAGTTAATATAATCAAATGTGCAACAGTACACATTCATGACGTAAAATCACACAGTAGTTGTTAACATAGATTTATAGGTACCAGTTTTCTTGAGATAGCACTCATATACTTAAGCTGTAAAGCTATATCCATTGGTACTAATATGATTAGCTCTTCAAGATAAATTGTAAAAGCACAATTGGAAGAAAACTTTCCTTCATTTACTATAAAAATGATAGTAACAGTAAGAATATACAATAAACTCTTTCACTATGTGCACAAATATTTCATGTCATTTCACTGAACAAACGTCCAGATGAGTAACCACAAAAAAAGAGTGACATTATATTCAAGGAATTTGGAGGAAATCATATTTGGCAGGGGTCATCAAAGGAGAAAAGAGTGACATCTGGTATTTTTACTCCCCAGTACACACTCCCCCTTGTTATGGCACATGATTTTACTTTAGAGGAAGCCTCAACCAAAATGGTCAGATGGAAATGAACACCCCAATGCAATACAGAAACATATAAATGAGGCCCAAAGTGATTGATGATTCCCATTGTCATGGAAACAGTGACTGAAGACTAAAAATTGGAAGAAATGAAACTCATATACAGGAACTTTTCAAAAACTACTATAAAATACGAAAGTGGGGGGAGAAAAGCTAAAGACAATGCAGTCAAATGTGATCTAAATAAACAACCTGAGAAATGGCATTGTGGAAGTACTGCCAAGGGATGGCCAAAGACAAAATGGGGTCCTGCCACCACTGCTACCATTGGAGTGACACCAATATATCCCCACAGCTACTCTCTCCACTTGGGTTCACATCTTAGTCATTTCCTACCTGTGTTAGTCAGCTTTTTGTTACTGTGACAAATACCTGAGAAAAATAATTTATAGGAGGAAAGACTTTGGCTTAGGGTTCCAGGCACTTCACTCCATGGTTGACTTACCTCCATTGCTTTGGGCCTGAGATTAAGCAGAACACCATGGTGAAAGGTGTGGCAGAGAAAAACTGTTCAGCTCATGGCATCCCAAAAGCAGAGAGAGAAAAGAGAGGGCCCAGTACAAAACACAGTCCTCAAGGGCATGACCTCAAAGACCCACTCCTTCAACTAGGTCCCATATCCCGCACCTTTTACCACCTTCCAGTAGTCCATTCAGCTATCAAAGGATTAATCTATTGAGGTCAGAGCCCTCATGATCCAATCACTTCCCAAAAGTCCCATGTCTGAATATTGTCACATTGGGAACCAAGCCACACATGAATCTTTGGGAGACACTTTCTATTTAAACCATAAAACCACTAAAAGTTTTCTTCAATAGTGGTCTCTTAGGTACATTTTTTCTGTTATGGTTTTTATAGGAAAACATATTCAAATACTTAAGAAAAACAAACACAGTAAAGGAAATACATTTAGATGAAAGGATTTCTTTTAACATACTTTAATGAACAAATAATATTTGCATATATTTATGGTATACAAATGATGTTTGAAATATGTATACATTGTGGAATGACTAAATTGAGCTAATTAAAATACATATTACCTCATATTTATCATCTTTTGTGGTGAGAATGCTTAAAATCTATACTTTCAGGAATTTTGAAGTGTGTAATATGTTGTTATTAACTATAGCCATAATGCTGTGCTAGACTAAAGTATTTCTCAGGTCTACTCATTCTTATGATCATAAGGCTTTTATTTTAGATTTCATTAAAATACTAGAGAGTCACAAAATATTTTTTGGGCTGACAATGGAGCTCAATGATAGAGTTCTTTTCCATCATTGGTATGGCCCTAAATTCAATCCCTAGCACTATAATACACACACACACACACACACACACACACATGCCATATATTAAATATGACACATTATCCTGGTGTATGCCCTACAGGGATGATCACTCCAAATCATTCTTAAAATTATGTATATGTAAATAACACATACATACAATTAGTAAGCAAGTAAAATTATAGGTGGAATCAAACAAAATCCTCAATCTGATTAAACAAAATAATTTTTACAGTTATTTTCCAAACTCCTTCTCTTTTAAATTATTGGTAACAGAAAATGAGGATCCTTTATTTAAAATGTAGCTCTCTAAAATGACAACACGAGCAGAATGACATTTGTAGGCAGAGAGGAACTCACTTCTTTCAACTGCAGTGCTTGTCTGAAAAGAGCTACATCTTTGAATAGGGCCTTTAAAATAGAGGTTCTTTTGTTGTCTTCCTTTTTCCCCTTGTGCTTTGCATTCTGGTCTCTTTTCTTTAACTCTTGCAGGAATTCAAGCACAACACTCCATTCACTTCCTCCCTGTGCATCTCTGCTCCCCTTACAGCCAGCTGTGTTCTTTCCCTAGAACTTTGCAGGACTGTGAGGTGCCTCACAGTGAGAGCCTGACACTCCTCATCCCAGCTCCTTCCAGAGCAGCTGCCTCCACTGGGGTGGACACAGGCCCCAGCTTCTGGCAAAAGGAACCACAAACTTTGTTTCACAAATGTGATGCTAGTAGTAGACCATTGCTAATGGTGGGAATTTTCACTTCACAGCTACTAGTCTGACTTAACAAATCACCTTTGTATATTGTTACCTTCTGTATTATTTCCATTATTTCTCTCAATTATTTTGAAGATGATTCCTTTGTTTACAATGCTGGATTTCTAGATCTAAATGAACAGGTGGTCTGCCTGCCACACACTGGCAAACCAGAATGTTAATTGTAAATTCATCAATTCACTTAGCAAAGGAGTAATTTTGTAATCAAAGGCCATTTTGAAACACTATGCTATGTGTAAACTGATTGTATGTTTAAAAGACAAAACAAGTTAAAATGCATGTGGGTATATTTTTTCCCCTTAGTCCCCAGTCATAATGCAGACCTGACATACAGCAACCACTTCCAGTCATAGCAAGGTTCTTCTGAGGCTTCATTTCGATTGTTTTCTTTTTTATTAGTTTCCTACTTTCTCTCTCATTTCCCTTTTCCCACCTATTCTAATTGCTTTAACTCATAACCTTAAAATGCATGCTTCCTTCAAAAAGTTCTGTTTTATGTACGTTATTTTGTTTAAACTTATGTCCTGCTTTGAACTTGCACTAAACGCTTACTCTTCCCTTGATGTATACCTGGGCAGCTTATTTTGTGCTCTCTACTTTTGGCTGTAGCATAGTATTCCATTCTAAGTTATTACCACATTTCATGTATGTGATCTTTGTAAAAAATTCAATGAAGGCCTCTATGCTATTTCAAATTATATTGCAATGAATAGTCTCATACATATCTACTTGTAACACTTGAATGAGAGTTACCAAATTCAACAAATAGCCAGGCATGGAGGCACGTACCTATAATTCCAGTGACTCAGGAGACTGAGGCAGGAGAATCGAGAGTTCAAAGTCAGCTTCAGCAATTTAGCAAGGCCCTAAGCAATTTAGCGAGACCCTGTTTCAAAATAAAAATAAAAAGTCTGGGAATGTGGCTCAGTGGTAAAGCACTGGGTTCAATCCCCAGTACCTAAAAGCGAAAACAAAAAACAAACAAACAAAATACGAATTAAGTACCGAATAAATGTCATGCATATAGGATACTTCAGTGAGCAAACAAAACAAGAAATCCTGGTCTCAGGAAGTTTGTACTGGAGTTGATTTTCTCTAAATATATATTCAAGTTGGGACTGCTGTATTTTATGGCCTGCTCATTCTTAATTTCAAGCATTGTCAGAATACCCTCTGAAAGAGTTCCGCCACCAAGTTAAATATCCATCAGCAGCATGTGGAGTACCTTTGCTCACTAGCCCCAAATCTTGTTGGCTCAGGAAATTTTGCAATGTTCTAATACTTGACAACTTGATAGAATCAAAATGGCAACTCCCTTTCCTGATTACTAGAAAGTTTAGTGTTTGTAAGGTAGAGCTCTCAATTATGTAGTCTTACCTTTGAGAGAGCTACCTATTTATAGTTCTTTTCAAAGTTTCTGCTATTTTTTCTTAACTTTTCAGCATTCTCAAATATTTTTATCAGAAGGTAAGAATGTTGGAAAGAGTAAAAAAACTAGAAAAAGTACAACAGAGTGAACCTAAAATATGAATACTGAAAGTAAGTAAATAATTGATTTTTAAAATGCCAGACTCAATGAAATAGAGGAAAATGATTACAATAAAAAGAGATATAGTTTTAAAAAGCTGATTTCTTGGAATAAAAGCACATACAACAGCAAAACTTGGACAAGGTGCAACAAGTAAGTTGGAAATAAGATTAAAATAGGGTACAAAAACAGATTTAAAACTTTAATATAAAAGTTATTATTAAAGGAAATATTAAAGTGGTGATTTAAAAGAAAAGACACAGCAAGCTCAGATGACCTTGTTAGAGGTAAGCTCTAACAAGTTTTTCATAATGAGATATACATATGTATATATATATATTATATAAAATATTTTAAAAACAGGAAGGTTGGACATCTCATTTAGTGGGATGTATACTGTTAGGGCGGTGCAAGGCAACTGGATGGGGTAGGGCATCAAGTAACCTGCACGTGTGGAGACACAATGTATCCTTCCTGCCAACCAAGGAGCTATTCCCGGGCTTCAGGGTGACTGAAGCAGGGCAGGGCATCAAGCAGCCTGCGCATGCGCAGAGAAACAATGTAACCTGCGCATGCCCAAAGAAGTAACCAATCAGGCGCTGACAAACAACTCCAGCCAATCCAAGGAGGACACAGACTTCTCGAGCTTCCCCTCCCCCACTCGGCAGGTTACAAAAACCCAGCCGCATAGAGGCCACGTGCGACTTCCCCAGCCCAGCACCCTGCTGGACCAGCGAACCTCGACCAAGAGCGTCCTGAAATAAAGTTTGTTTTTTGTTTACATCTGGCCTGTCTGTTCTCCGGTTTCCATTGTCTGATCAGCTTACCCCAGCCCCATCTTACACATACAGTTATTTATTTTAAAAAACAAGGACAGTATATTAAAAGAATACTCAGGTTAAAAAAACAAAAACTAGTTCATTTTCTTTGGGTCATGAAAGATTAACTGCTGTAGGAATTGCTTTCCTGACAAAATTCCAAAATCAAACAATGCTCTGAAAACAGAGCAGAACTGAGATCCTCCATAAAGGAGAATGTTGAGGCAAGCCCTGTAACTGACCACCCTTACTACCAGGAGGTAGTTTTCTGTTTGCCGCATAAAGAACAAACCCAAACAGAGCTGACCATCATACCTGAAGAGACACTGACGTTCAGGCAGACTAAGGAGGCTAAAATTTGTAGGATGGGGAAATTGAAGGAAGGAGTTAAAACAGAGAAATTTGTTTTCTGATCTTCAGAGAGTCCCTATGAGACTTGGGCTTAAGTACTTCTCTGTGCCTACAAAAGATCATGCTGGAACCCCCTGAAAGCAATTCTCCAGGCTTACACAAGCCTTCTACCAGACATAGTAGACAGATCTTGTAAGTATGAGGCATTAGATACAAATTCTTGGAAAGGTCTTGCTTCAGTAGTGGAGTTAATTACACTAGAAAAAAATTCTGGCTGGACAGGTACAACCAGAAAATAACAGAAAGCCTCATCATCAAATCCCAGGTAATTTAAGTGCATACTACAACAAAACCCCATGTTCTTCAGAGTGTTACAGATGTCCCACGTGAGCAACATAATCTAGATACATTTTCTTTTTTCTTTGTACTAGAGATTCAACTGGTTGCTCTCTACCGCTGAACTACATCCCAGCCTTTTTGAGACAAGGTGTTACAAAGTTGCTAGGGCTAGCCAAGAATTTGCAGTCCAGCCTCAGCCTCCAGAATAGCTGGGATTACAGACATGAGCCACAGCAACAATATAATATAGAATACAATTTTTAAAATTTAGCAAGCATGCAAAGAAGCATGATAATATGAACCATAACTGAAATTTAAATAAATCATCAATGCAATGATGGAATTAGCAGAAAAGATCACTAACACCATACCATAAAAATGCTGGATAGAATCAATAATCTGGAGAAAGTAGAAACAAACTGGAAAGAAAAAAGGAAATATGAAAAAGACAAAAATAGAAACTCAAAAGTAGTAAAACAGACTCAGAAATTAGACAATGAAGCATACTAGAAAAGGAAAGATAAGAGAATCAGAAGATAAACACAATCTATAAAAATGAAGCACAAAGTTGATAAAAACAAAACAAAACTCACCGGTGATCTGTGGAGCAATACCATATCAAACATGGTGTAAATAGAGACCTACAATAAGGAGGAGGAATAGGAAAAAAATATATTTCAAGAAATAGTGGCTGAATTGTTTTTTTGTTTTTGTTTTTGTTTTTTTGCATTTTATAAATGTTATACAGAAGCTCAGCAAATTCAAAGTACAATGAATATTAACTGGGGTCCTATTCTCAACAATGGAAATTCTGAAAGTCAGAATTATTCTCTCCAAAGTGGGAAAAAAAAAAAAAAAAGTGCTCTGTCTTTAAAAGGATAAAGTAGATTAATCACATCTTTGACCATTTTTGGAATTATTTCTGACTTTTTCCATATTTAAGAAATTCTAATAAATAAATACTTCTATTTTTCTCCCCCTGACTTTAACCTTTGAGACACAGGTAAAATATTTTCCAACATTTTGCATATTTGTTCACCCATTTTTATAAAGTTGTTTTTTTTTGTTTTGTTTTGTTTTTTCCTGCAGTGCTGGGGATTGAACCCAGAGCCTTGTGCATGCAAGGCAAGCACTCTACCAACTGAGCTGCATCCCCAGCCCTTTATAAAGTTTTTGTACCATCTTGACTGTGTAGAGTACCAACTATTGGAGAGAGAATTTTTGTACTTACATACACTTCCATTTTCTTAGAGAAAGCTTGTTGAGAATAAAACTGTGATTTAAAGTTGGAGTAAAATGTGAAACATTGTAACTTCATGGAACAGGTTTATTATTTGCACTAAGCAGAAATGAGAAATAATTATCAGATAATTTGTTGATCCCACAATTATCACTTGTGTTTTTATTCCATCCTCCTGAAACACATGTGGTAGTGATAGCATATATATTTTTGGTCAAATAGTTTCAGGGCAAAAATTAATATTTAAGTTTCTTTTAAAGAATTCTTAACTGTAAAGTTGTTTCATTATGTGGTTTAAAAAAGGGAGTGAAATGATCAGACTTTGTGTTCGGCCAAGATTTCTCATGACACAAAACCCATAAATATTAATAAACTGGATTGTATCGAAATTTAGAACTTTGCTCTTGAAAACATTATAAATAAAATGAATATACAAAAAATTGAGAGTCTGAAATTTGTATCCATGATATAAAATGAATTCTTAATTCCACATTAAAGAAGATCTACAAATTTCTAACAAGCACATTAGAAAAGAAAGCTCAATATCAGCAGCCCTCGGGGAAATATAAATTAAAATTAGAGTGAGAAACAAAAACTGTATTTAAAAATAATACATCATGACATGGTGCAGATTTTTCTAGGTAAGCAAGGATGTTTTATCACTGCATATGCTCCAAAATATGAGGAAAAATTCAGTAAATTTTAAAAAGATGTTAATTTCTATATGTAATAAAAACAAGATGTTAATAACATTTAAAAGAAAGTAATTCCTTAACAAAGGCTAACTGCAATTTATTTATTTATTGCTACTACTACTATTAATATTATTATTAATTTACCAAATACCATGTTTAACTGTAGAACATCACAATAAAACAAATTGGAGATGCTATTTCTTTTGAGACAAGGAGCCAAATGAGTTTGATGACTTCTTTACTTCCCCAGAACTTTTCGTTTTATTTTGAGACAGGGTCTTAATGAGTTGCAGAGGCTGGCCTGGAACTTGTGATGCTCTTGCCTCAGGTCCCCCTGCTCTGGGATTATGGGTGTGAGCCACCACACCTGGCTGTTGTCATTGCTTTCTTAAGACAGGAAGCTACTTCAGGATGCTCACCCTCTATGCTTTGGTTTAGCATCATAGTGTTTACATTCTGGCCAATGCATTTTGGAAAGAAAATTGCTAAGTATAAGAAAGAAGAAAAAAAGAAAAAGAAAAAAAAAAAGGAAAAAAGAAAATCATGTTTAGCCAAATATTTGACCCCAGCAGAATGAACAAAAAAGCTACTACTATACCCTGTCATGCTTAATTAGCTTGTAGTCTAATAAAATACAATTTTTTTTAGCTTGTATTTAATGCTGGCAAACAAGAGAAAAGAAAGTGATTCTTTTGTGCTCCTTCTGAAAGATTCTAAGAAGGGTCTAAGGGAAAAAAGGCTAGTTCTGGGCCACTTGCTGTTTTTTAAAGAGGGATTTGAAGATTCAGGGATTAACCAGAGATTGGCTGTTCTGAGAGGAGGGCAGCTAAGCAATTGGATATCTCCTGTAATTAAGGAAACAAGCAAAGGAGATCTGGGTCATTATTGGGGGGTAAACAGTAATCACTCATTGTGGGGTCTGTATGGCATTTTACAACTGCAGCAAGACCTTTGGAGATACAATGTTGTTCACTTTGCAACTGACTTTATCTGTGTCTGTCCTGATTAATGGCAGGACTGTTTTTTGCTTTTTCATTCAGAGCTGATTTTCACTCTTTAATCCTAGATAGTTGTTTGACTGTCACAACTGAAGGAAACATCAGCAAGGTGGTAAGATATAAGACTACCTTACAAATTCAATTGTTTGTGTCAGTACACCAATAATAAGTAGAAATGAAATTTAAGATGATATAAATCAAATAAATATTTTTAAAAATGGAGAATAGGCAAAAATGTTAAAACTCTAATAGGATAGACAAACATGTAAATAAAGAAAGTAAAAAAATATCATAGCATTGATTGGAGTTACTCAAGATGGCAAAGATATCAATTCCTATTTGTACCCCCTCAAAATCAATAATCCAAGTCAATCATACCAATATTTTAGAGGAATATTTGAAAATACTAATTTTAAGTTTAATACAGAAAAATATACACAAATACCAAAGGTGATTTTTTAAAAAGGAAACATAGAAATGATTAAGAAGAAGCACCCACTGTTTTTCAGTCTACAACAAAATCATGGCAATAACAATGTGCAGTGAGTAGAAGAGCAAACCAATAGTCACGGAACAGCAGAAAATTTCAAGTACAGACTTAATGTACTCTTGAAACCTTGATAAATGGAAGAGGTGGCATTACAAATCCCTGGGGAAAGGAGGGGTTATTTAGCAATAGTTGAAGGGAAATAGGGCTCATTACATAAAGAAAAGTAAAGCTGGATCCCTACCTCACAGCATATGTAAATAAAAGTTCCAAGTCAATCAGATACTTAGACATTAATGATAATACTGTAAAGTTAAGAGAATAAATGTAGACTTTCATTGTCCTTTCAAAATAAGGAAGAATTTAAGTATCGAAATCAAAGGTGGCTCTTTATAAATGATCAGCAGGGCTGAGGGCATTCTGTGCTTAAATTTGTTAAGTTGAAGAAATCTGAGAAATAGCAGTTAAGGAAGGTATCTGACTTCCTGAAGCAGCTCATGAGATGCTCCTGTGAGAGATACCCTTCCCAACTCAGAGGAAAGGAGCCTTTTGTCTCCAAATAAAGAGACACTAAGAGGCATCCAAATGAATAGGTCTCTCCAAGTTTTCCCAGTTTTTACTTAGCTCATATCTTTTGTATTTTATATTTTCCCACAAATTTCTACTCTTCATCAAACCTATTTTTAGAAAAGAAAAGCTCAGATTTTCCTAATTCTTTCCTTACAAAGACTCCAAGCCACAGAAAACTAATCAGGAAATCTGTCTATAATTTTCCTCACCTATATCACAAACAGACTATAAATATGGGAGAAGGTATTTAATTGGAATCATTTAAAATATGTAAAATAATTTATATTTATACACATGTGTATCATATATATGTATATAAAGTGATAATTTCATTGTCATACACCTGTATATTAATATAAGTAATATAAATGATAAAACCTTCAATAAAATAATTTTTGGAAATGGAATGATGTGCATTTCTCACTGTCAAAACTATGATGTAGTTTTATATTTCAAAATATCTGAAGGCTGTTACTTAAGAGAGATACAAGTTTGTTTTCTATCTGGCAATCTGCTGAAAATGTATAGGTCTCATGAAATAAAAAAGCACATAGCTATGCAAAATCATGAGACCAAAATAGAGGTAAGAGAAAACTGGAGAGTATAATCTGAGATCATCAAAGTACCATAACCCTTCTGCTACCTCCAAGATTAAATTGACAAATTGAAGGCAGTAATAAATACTCCGGCTGGTATTGACTAAGTATTTGTAGCATCATACTATTCTTTACACCAAGAAAACTTCTAAAAATCTTAAACTCTTCTAGGTATATTTTCTGTTTTCTTCCATTCTGGCATTGCCCTCATTATCAAAAAAATATTGGGGAAATGATTAAGTAAAGAAATCAGAAGCTGAGCATGTGTGAGAGTTTAACCATATCATTGTAAGAAAAAAAGTGTCTTTTCCTTAATGTCTGTTTTATAGAAGACAATGATTACAATTATTTCAAGAAGAAAAGATAAATCAAATTTTTAAACATTTTGCAATTTTCATTCACACTCGTCAGGATGCTTTTGTCTTTTGTCATGTTGTTCTTAGCTTAAAGCATCCTGTATCTTTCAACAGAAATCTTGACAGCTGATATTTTCCTCTTTTTACTTCTACTTCAACTGCTAATTGCATATTTACAGTCCTTCAATCAAGAGGAAAAGAGAAACAGATTAGAAAAATTTTCTGTCAACAGAACTATGTACTATAATGAAACATCTACTCATTAAATATAGAGAACTTCATGGCATCAATAATAAGTGTTATAAAGGGCACAAAGGTATTATTAATTCTGAAGGAATGCAGGCCTGGAAAAACAATAAGTCATTTTGACAGTTTCTACGAAGACTATTACCAAATGTTATGTTTACTTGACTAGGCTCAATTTATAAAACAAGACCTACAAAAAAAATCTACAGTTTAATCAATTGAGATGTGCTATTATAAACAACTGCTAATGGACTGAAGCTTTGCTTCCCTTCTTAATGATTGAATTGTGACTGCGTTTGTAAAAATTAGGGTAATTACTAGTGTGGGCAGTTTATGTGCATTCTTAAAAGAATCTTAAATCAATGAAAAAAATTGTAGAACAGATATAATGGAAGCATAAATGTTTCTTTTTAAGATAAATTAAGCTAAAGATGAGAGTATATTTAAATACAGTATGTGATTACCTTTTCAGAGAGAATTCACAAAGGTATTTCTTTATCATGCAAATTAAGGAACAATACTAGATTTAAATCCCCAACCACAATCATTGATTAAATTTCTCTGTATATCTCATATGAAAATTCAATTCAGAACCCTAGAAAACAGTATTTTAGTTTTGATTGGATTTTGTTTAAGGAAAAAATCTTTGAAGGATATAATCATCTGAAGAATATGAGAGTTTAGATGATGGATTGAACTATGGTCTAGGGAGTGATGAGTGATATTATTTTTTGTATTTCCTACGTGGTTTTGACCAACTTATACATGATGTATGTTTCTTTGGCTTTTTTAATGTAAATTAATCAGTCTTGCATTCATTCTAACAATATTTATTTATATAATAACAAGTTATTCTTTTCTCTGAACATTTAAAGGCAGTAAGGGACCAAGATTGTGCTGAAAATACAGATTTTATTTAAGGTCCTATGAATTTGCTTAGGAAACATTTCATAATATTCATATGCATTTCCATTTGCATACATATAAGTACATATATAGTCTGTATGTGTATGTGATTTTGTATGAAGGTAACATCAGTAACTGTTAGTCCAGCTTTTCATTGGTACAACCAAAATACCTGACAAGAACAAATTAGAAGAGGAAAAGTTTATTTCGATTCATGGTTTCAGAGATTTAGTGTATGGTCATCCAACTTCATTGCTCTGGGCCCAAGATGGTGCAGAACATCATGGTTGAAGGTCATGGCAGAAAAGTGTCGTTCCACTCAAGGTGGCCAGGAAGCAGAAGGAGAGGGAGAAGCCGGAGAACAAGATATCCTCACCAGAGCACACCCCTACTTACCACTAGCTTCCTCCAGCCATGCCCCACCTGCCTTACCACCCAGTTAGTTCACTCAATTATCAACAATCCAGAGGATAAATCCACTGATTTGGTTACAGTTTTCATGATCTTATCATTTCACCCCTAAACATTCCTGCATTAACACAGGAGCTCTTGGGGGACACCTCATATCCAAACCATAAAAATAACCAATCAGAAAAAGTCAGGTAGGATTCTGGAAAGAATTCCTTGAATGTGGGCTTAAACACACTCAAGCATACATGCCAGACAGAGCTTATGGATAGCAAGTTAAAAGTCTTGACCAATATTTTAAACAAAACTTAAGGACCAAAAACTTCCTACAGCCAATGATAAAAGTGAAAGATAAACTACCAGTAGTTACCAGACTGGCTGTGTAGAAGAAAGAAGAAGGGCAAAATGGGACCTGAGATACATCTGAGGACAGAAGAAATACAAAGGCACAAAAAATAGGAACTGGATACTGCAGACCCATTAAAGAACAGTGGGTATGAGAAGGAGCTTTTCCCAAGCTATTGGGAAGCTAAAAGGAACTTGCATGAGATCTGACTGGGTTCAGTAACCAAGTCCCTAAGAGATGTGGAAACAGACAGCAGGACTTCCTTGTAGGTCAAGGACACAAGCAGAAGAGAGACTTCTGGGCCTGGAATAAAAATTGAAGAGGATGGAAGAAAATAAAGATAAAGGGGAAAATATAAAAATGGAAAAAGGAAGCAGAGCTAGGAAATCTCATGAATCCAGGGACTATGTTTTCTAACATTACACGAAAACACAAGGAAACCTGCAAAGTCTGGAAAATAGACATATCTCTCAGGAAGAAAAATTCTAGTATTAGTATAACTCTTTATTTCCTAAGGGTGAGCTAAGCATTAAAACTTCTTTCTGAAGAGTATAGTATGAAAAAGGCAGGAAAAGGTTCTCTTTATAGTGGAAGAAGTTGATCAGTGTTATCTTAGGTGATCAAGTTCACCAATTTCAATGGTAAGTCATGATGAGAAGATGTTCCCTCAGTATGATATGATGATAATGGCACTTTACCTCTGCAGCCAGTCCTCGTCCCCAAAGTCCATCATCCATAACAGGCATGAGAAAAGCATAAGACAAATTCCCATTTAGGCATTCCACAAATATTAGACCAGTATACCTAGAAACTGTCAAGGCCATCAGAGCAAGGAAAGTCTGAGAAATTACCACACAGAAAAAGAACCTAAACTGACCAGATGAGAACATGTAATATGCTCTTTAAATGGAATCCTGGAGCAATAAAAGGATATGAGATAATAATTAAAGTGATAGGAATAAAATATGGACTTTAAAGAAAAATAATGTATCAATATTTCATGAATTGTGATAAAGTTACTAACCCAATATAAAATGTTAATTATAGGAGAAACAGAGTGGCATGTATAGGGGAATTCTCTTCACTAGCACCACAAATTCTCTGAAAAACTATATTCTAAAATAAAACATTTGTCTATAAAAAGGTTATCCAAACCAAATCTCCTTTGAAAAGTTCACAAAAAACTAATACCAATGTCAACCAGCATAAATAAATAAATAAATAAATAAATAAATAAATAAATAAAGTACTTGAGGTCAAATTCCACACAAAGGAAATAAAACAACAAAGGAAAAAGAACTAGAATACCAGAAAGCATTCCAGAAAAAGAGGACAAAAAATGAAAATAAAAATAGCAATACACTATTTCAAAAGGTGCTGAAAAACAATAATAAAATCAACATGGTATAAAAGAAAACATCAATCAGAATTAGAAAAACTGAGAAATTAGGTGAGAAAACATTAAAGAGAACTAAAAGTGGAAGAAAAGAATATCACTTCAGAAATTAAGACTAAATTAGAAGGAATCCAAGAGAAATAAACATATTGGTAATGTCATAAGTGAAACAGGGGCAAAAGGGGAAATTGTTAAAAATCAGGAATAAGAAGATGTAAAAGTGTTTGACAGAAAGTGACAAATATTAAAGAGAAACCAAGAAAAAAAATATAAATTGTGGATAATATTTAGACAATGAAGAAGAAAAAAATTAAAGAAACAACAAATATTGAGTTGCAATTGAAGCAAACTTCCCTGAAATTAAAATAAAAATATTGTTAGACACATATCCAAAATCATAAGACCAAAATAGAGCTATTAGAAAATTGAAGAGTATAATCTGAGATATCAAATCACCATAATTGCCACTTAGGAGATTAAATTGATATGGCAATATTGAAGCAGCATGAGGCAAATTCCATAAAATTACTAGTTTTAAAGAATTAAAGGTACTAAATAAAATGGTATCATCACAAGTCTGCTCAACCACATACTTTGTTAGAAGAAAACAGAGTAAAATATTTAAGATACTCAGATAATGAAAATATGAATCAAGAATTTTTTAAAACTCTTTATAATTTCAATTTTCAATTCAAAAAATTTCAGAAATTGAAATGCATATAGATACTGACATAAAGATTAATCATTGCAAAATAATCCTTATGTCAATAAGACATATTTTGTGGCTGCATATTTTGGTCTTGGATAGTCATGTTTGGGTTGGCATTTCCTGAATCCCACTGTAGCTATACATTTAATGTTCAGAAGTCCTGAAAATGAATTGCAAATATTAGACTGAATGCTTGCTAATTCTGTTCTCTGGTCAGGTCTAGAAATGTTGACCAATCAATTCAGCAGCAAAAAGCATTCCCACACCAATTTATATAAGCTATTAAAGACTGATAAAATTATGTTAAAGGACTCAGTACCAGTTTGAAGATGGTTGATTGGCTCAAAATATGATGCTAGGGGTGTTTAATGGGATCTTTGATGGAAACAATAACTGCAATGAATTAAAAAACATCAAATATGCTTAACTCCATAATTTGTAGTGATGCAAAAATACAAATTAATTACCTTCAGGGAATGATAGGGAATAAGTTCATTATATCGAAAACTGTCAACAAGAAATAATCAGCTATATGATTCATATTCATCTATGAACAGCCATTGAAACCATCATCAAGTTATTCCAGTTCATGTATGAAAATAAAACTATATTACCACAAATTTACTATTTTCAGTGAATTGGTGGATCTGGTTATTTTAGCAACAATAACTGCTAATATTTGAAATATAGAGAAAACCAGACATCAGGTACAGTACTTCTGATATCAAGCAAGTGTTTGCTGCCCAATACGCATAGATGCCAATATTATGGGAATGGTGTTCTGGCAAAAAGTAAAAACATTTTATTAAGAGCCAACAATCAAGGAGACAGGAGATAAAAACTCAAATCTGTCTTCTGATAGGTTAGCATCAGAGGGTTTATAGCAAGGGAGAAAAGAAAAGATGCTTGTTCCTTGAATGTGAGGACAAGTCTTAGGGTTTTTATTTGTTCTTGCACTTTCCTGACAGTCCTCATGCCTCTTCCTGTGTTGTGTGTTTCTTTTTTGAGGTAGCAGGGGCAGTTATCATGATCTGTGCAGGGGATTTTGAGCTACTGACATTAAAAGGTCATTGACCAAAGGAACTGGCTTCTTTGCTCCTGTCCATTTTTGAAAAACAGTTTCAAACTCTCCTTGAGTGGGTTCTAGAGGATTTTCCTGAAAGACAACTTGAAAACTTTATTATTTAAAGAATTTTTGTCCAGGTGTATCCAGATTTTAGCTAATTTCAACCCCTGATTAAAGCACACACACACACAAAATCACTGATAATCTTATGAAAGTATCCAACCTGAGCATGATCAAGTTTTGGAATCCACCTGCCAATTTACAGCAAATGGACAGGACAGACACGACATCACGAGGTGGACCAGGAGCATGCCTTCAGCACTCTCTAGGCTGCTGGGAACCTCTGCACAGTGCATGTCCTGGCTAATTCAACAGAAATTTTTAAAGAAAATAAAGGAATAGAGGGAGAGTCTGGTGATTAATATCATATCAGATAAAAAGAGATGTCCGAGATTAAATGTAAGGTCTGGAGATGCATGATGAATGCTAGATCAACCCAGAAGTAGTAATTACAAAAGTCATGACAATATTTAATTTGGGAGAGGGGAAGAGAGGCATTTATGATGAGATAGGTTCCACGGAGCATTTCATGGGGAAATACAAAGTGCTATATTTTTTAAAACTGAGTGCTTCATTCAGCCACATATTTCTTTTACAAGGTTCTTTGTATATTTTATTTCATAAAATCCAAAAATCTTCCAAATCTGATGCATCGGGAGTCAACACACTTTTCTCCAGCTGATTACAACTAGAAATACTGGACAAAATAAATAATTATCTAGACACTGAAAAGCAAATGATGGAAGACAGAAAAAGGAAATAAAATTCTGAGAAAAATATGTATGCTATTGAGATCCCATGGGTTGGTTAGTTTATCTGTTTTGTTCCCCCATTTCTCTTGCCTCAGACTCCAGGGAAGCTTGAATCTTAGAATTAGGAAGTGGGAAAGGACAGAAAAATCTCCAAGAAAAAAAGATCTCTCTTTCTGGCTAGAAGACCCTGAAGGGAGGATCCTGCAGGACAGAAGGCGGAAGGTAGATCACCATTCCTTCCCTTCTTGCTTTATTCCCCAAGCCCCACTCTGGGGCAAGCCTAGTCAGGAAGCCAAATCCCTCTGATTGGTAGTGGTGGCCCAGCACTGTAGTCACCTAAAACTCAGAAAAATAATTTTTTCATTTTGAACTGAGTATTGGGAAGGGGTTCCTGTGCTCCAAAGAGGGTGAGAAGGAGTCTTGCAATGTTTTCCTCTTTTTTTCTCATTGACTTGCTTCAAATAGAGACAGTCATGAAAAGTAGGTGAAAGCACCAAGAAGCTAAAGCTCTAAAGAACACAAGGGAAAGGAGCCCCTAAAGGTCAGCAAAGAAATTCAGAGGTTGGGGAGAAATCAGCGTAGGAACACGTGGAGAAAGGCATTCTTTAAATAAGTCTATGTACAAAATCTCAGACGCCTCCCCAAGCTGTACATGTGCAGAAGTAACTCAATTTAACACAGCAAAGGCTGTGCAGACAACGCAGCAGTGTACACCACAGCCCATTTCCATAGTGGCCCTGGAAGAACACCAAAACAGAACTTCAAAATCCTTGAAACTATACTGGCTGGCATCAGAACCAAAACCCAGAGAAGGTGGCTTATGGTTAGAAACTAATTAGATTGATCGTTCATAAAGCAAACAAAAACTGAACATACCTCCAAAGGATCCTACCAGAACCCAGACACCCATAATATGATATTCAAAATGTCCAGGATACGATCCAAAACTTCTCAGCATACAACAAGCCAGTGAACAACTCTCACCAGAAAACATAATCTTAGATGCCAAACCTGAAATGACTCAGACATTGAACTGATCACACAACGACTTTAAAGTAGCTATTTTATTCATGATCCACTCTTGGATCATGTGGTCCAAGAGTGACCACAGATCAGAGCTAACTAAAGGAACATTTAAGTCAGAATCTATGAATGAGGCCCATGGCAGTCTCAAAATTCATTTCTTGTTAAAGAATTGATATCATCAAAAATGGCCAAGTGCATGGTTCTAAAAGCTTGTCCATCCATAGAAAAAAAACTATCAGAATCAACTTTGTTAGAAATCCAGAAACCAGTTCAAAGACTTATAGCAACCAAATGAATGCTGAACCATGAAAAAGAAAAGATTTGTGTCATTTTTATTGTTCTTGTCCCATTCACTCCACCTTCCTATGGTGGTCTTGAAAACAGGAGCTCTACTCCCATTGTGGTCCTCTGCTCTCTGATTCCAAAAGAAGCAGGGTAAAAGATTATGACTGAGACACCCAACAGAATGTCCAAAGCCTGGGAGCGAAGCTGGGGGGAATGTTTTTGGTTAACCATGGCATGGCAAAGCATTTGTGTATATTGAGAAATTTAGAAAATGATGTGCATGTCATGAAGGAAACACTCAGAAAAGACTATTTAGATTTAAAGAAAGAAACTACAGTTCTGTCATTAAGTGATTTCTAGGGTCAGGGCAAGAAGGAAGTGAAGATTAAGGCAAAGTTGCAAACAGCCTGGCTAAGCATTTTAGGAATGCCTACTAAACAAACTGATCTTCAAAGAACTTAAGGGGTGCCCTCAAAACAGAGCCTATCTTCAATGACTGAAAAAGCTTTTTTTTCTTCTTTACCTCATTCTACCCCTGACTTTCAAACTTCAGAGATCACACATGGCCAGAAATATATTCTTTCTAAATATACTTAGAAAAATCTTTAAGTAAACAAGATACTACAGCTAAAGAAAGTAACAAAAAATAACTTTTAAAGTGGTGAAAATTTTGCTTGCCCCATTTTAACATTCAAAGTGTCCAGTTGTCAAACAAAATATATGTGAAATATTCAAAGAAATAAGAAAGCATGACTCTTACACAGAAAAAATATTAGAAATTATCTGCAAGAAAGCACACACTTATCAGACAGACTTTAAATCCAAAGTTTTAATATGCTCAAAGAGGTAAAGGAAACCATGGACAAATAACAGGAAATCAGAAGATGATGTAAAAAAACAAGTAGAGAATATTAAGAAGCTAAAAGATATTATAAGAAAATCATAAATGGTGAAGCTGAAAAGTCTAATAACTAAAATGAAAAACACTAGAGAATTTCAATAGCACATTGGAGTAGGCAAACCAATCACCAAACTTACAGAGAAGTCAACTGAAATTATCCCACTTGAGGTACACAAAGAAAAAGGATTAAAGAAAAATAAACAGAATCTAAGGAATCTATGGGATACTATAAAGCATCCTGATATATGCAGCATGGGGATTCCAGAAGGAAAGGAGAAGGGGAGAGGCACACAGAGGGTATTAGAAGAAATTGTGCTCCAAAAGACCCAACTTTCATCATGAGCATGAATATAGACATTCTAGAAGATTAACAAAATCAAAAAATAAGCACAAGCATAATTCATTTGCTGTGGATCAAGTTGGTCAATTGATATTAGAATTCAATGTGTTCCAAAGATCTCTTCTGTGATTTTTAGGTTCAATAACATAGACACCCTAACACTAGTAGGATGGTGGTCATCTTTGAATCAAAGGAATTGGGACTGTTGAGAAAAATTCTCATATTTTATCCACTGAAATACTTTCCATTTTTGAGGAAAATTATATTTAGTTTACAAGCAGAAATAGTTTCTTAAACTTGTCTCTTAGACATTTATTTTCTCAAGTTCAGAGAACTTTATTGATTATATTCTTAACTTTCATTTACGTTCAGCAAGAGAAAGAAGGCCAATGGGTTTTCTCAAGTGACTGTGCCATCAATCTCCATGACCAGAAGTGTATGGAAAAATGAAAGTATAGTGCTCCAATTGAAAGAGGTCATTGCCCTATTTCAAGGACCCCAGGACAGTCTGGGGAATTGCTCCCCTTCTGAGTCACCTTTTAAGCAAGAGATATATAAGGATTCAGGGAAGTATTACTGTATAACTAGAGTTGTAAGAGATGCAGGACACCTAATTTGTGCAATATTTCAAGAATCATGTTTAGTTTTCTTAAAAAATGAAGTTGAAATGTTGTTCAGTGGTAAAGCACTTGCCAAGCATGCACAAAAAGTCATGGATTTGACCCCAGTATCATAAAGAAATGGGAAGGAAGAAACGGAGGGAAGAGGGAGGGAAAGAGAGAAAAATTAGATGATCCTTGGTAACTATTAAAATATCTCTGTAGTTAAATGTAAAAATGCTTATCCTTTGTGTTTTGTCCTGTTTTCATGAGAGGCAGAAATGGATAGAGAATTCGATTTATAAGGAAGTAAATTTCAATGAGTTCTTATAACCAGAACTGCAGCATTCAAAAAAAGGAGAAAAGATAACTACCTGTCTTTAGGAGGAAACAGATATTCATTCACTTATTCATCATTCATTCTGTGCATACTTTGTGTTAAATACTATACTAGGTGTGATGGATTCTGCTATGGCAAAGTCATTACAAAAGTACCCTCATCTGAGTTACTCAGTGTTACTCAGGGGTTCTGAGCCAGAATTAATCATACTGGAACATTTATCAAAAGTGCGTGTGTGTGTGTGTGTGTGTAACCATAAATATGGTTGGGAAAGGGGAAAAGAAGCCATCCCTCTTATCAGATTCTTACAAATCACCAATAGTGTAGGAATCTTTTCCAAGATTCCTTCTTATTTCAACTTTCTAAGTTCACTCATTTGAAATATCATGTTCTACTATCCCTTCACCTTTCCAAAATTAGTCTAGGATAATGGTTAATATTCAAATTTTACTTTAATTCTAAAGAACTGGGTGTATTTATTTAAATTGTGAAAATATAATTTATTAAAAAGGTATATTAACCAATCACAATTTTAAAAGGACCAGAAGAGATGTTTCCTTCTGTTTCCATGTGCATGAAAAATTAAAATAAGACAAACTCAAGGTAATGCTGAGTAGGGAGTTATTATATATCTTCTATATTTGAATTAATAAACATATATGTTTAAATGCATCTGGGCATGTGTGTATATAAATATATATGAATGCATTTTTCAATATAAAAATTTCAGCCTAAAAATATGAAGGAAAAGAAAATTTGCAATTCAAAGACCACACTGTGTCAAGAAAATCAAAATTTGTAGGGTTATCTCCCTGGAAAGCAAGGGTAAAAAAGGAAAGATAATTGCATTGCAATTCAAGTTCCCAAGCACAAAACTCTATCTAGAAAATCACAGCCATCATGTGCATGAATAAAAATTTGCTATTGCTGAGAGACTGTGATTAAAAAAATAAAGTAATATCAGGGAGAATATTGAAACTGACAGTCCAAATACAGGAAAAAGTTAACTGATTCTTCTAACCTCTTAGGAGATAGCATCAAGGTTGAAAATGTGTTCCTTTGGTTACTTTTCCTAGAAAAAATAGGAAAAGGGAAGCTTGTGGGGGAATATAACTTTAAGGAAACCATGGAAATAAGCACTGGCCTGTGTCTCTTGGGTCTGAAACCAATCAAGTCTGGCTTAATAGGAAACAGGCTTTAGAAAAATGTAATATTCTCTCTACTTTTTTTTTTTTTTTTTTTTTTTTTGCTATGAGAGTTCTGTATTCTTACTAAGAACAAATGTTTTTGTTATTTTAATCTAATACAAGAACTTGTAGAAGAGCAAGGATGCCTGAAAAAAGAAGGGACATGATCCTCGTGTATTTATATCCATATTAGACCACCAACACCTAACCCACCAAGATTTAAGCTACTAGAGAAACCAGGGAACATAATCCTGAAGTTGGTAATTCAAGGTCTTGCAAAGTGTGTGTTCATGGGAAAACAAAGGGTTTTACACTTTCTATTAATCCTCTTTCTCAAGGTCAATTGACTCCTTATCAAATCACACCATGGGCAGATGGGAGGCCAACATCGAGCAATACACATGTCAAGGACTTTATAGGTCAGAAAAGTTATCGTGAAAAGGGAGACGTTGATACATTAAAATGCACTGACATGTTTTGAATGGACTAAGATAAACAGCACAGGACAGAAATGGTGGTCAAATCCATCTATATTTTGCTAACTCACTGTGTGGCCCAGGACCAGGTCCCTCCTCCTTCTGAGTCTCTTCCTTCTGCAGCATTATAGTGGGTGGACTGTGTACTCTATCCTACTTGTTATGAAATGCTTTCCCAGGTGATCCATAGAGCATTTAAGAATCAACCAGCTGCTTTTTGAGAATGGAGTACAATACTTGTAAAAAGTCCTCTTTCTGCACCCTGTTTCAAATCGTAATGATAGAATGAGGATTGCACCAAAGCTAAGAATCTGTATTTCAATAAATTCCTCAGCAGATTTTTATAAACCAAAGGAGGAGAACCACTCATAGAGTAATAACACCCCTCAGCCACTGCATACACACTTTTGCTCAGACCATTCTCCTTTGGAATCCTTGCAGAGAGGACAGTATTTCCAAAGTGAAGGCAGAAGCCATTTGAGAGGACGCGTTGATTGAATGCATTTCCCCATCCTTAAGTCTTGTTTTCACAGTTCCACAGGCTCAGGTCCTCTGATTGTATTAAGTTCATTTTAATAATAAATGCTATTATCCAGTGTCCATATATTTCATCTGCAGCTATGATCATTTCACTAATGGATAAATGTTCATCAGGGACCCGTTTGGTTTGGAATATGTGAACTATTTTATAAAAATGCCATAATGATGTAGAGGAAACTTTAGTCTTGGTGGGGGCATCTATTAGCCTCTAACTCTTCACTCAGTTTTAATTCTGGTAAAATGCAGAGCCAATCTTTTCTACTCTTTGAGCACCTTGTTTTCATGGGTAGAGGTCCCTTCAAGCCAGAGGTTAACTTCTCAATGCCTTCATCACTATTGCATGAACAAACCTTTGCTGCTGTGCTTAGTTTGATTTTATAGTGTCTGAAAGTCATTAATTAAATTTGGCCCATAGGATCAACATTATTTTAAACATCTTACTATTGCCCACCATCTATAGTAGGTGCCAATCAATATTTGTGGACTTATGTAATCAGCACTCCCATCAAGATGCAAGCCAGTTCCCTCACATTCCTGTCCTTAAAATCATGTTTGACCCTCCCTAATTCTCAGTTGGATTATTGCAAGGATTATTCATAACTAAAAACTTTGCCGATCTCATTTTTTCATGTTCCAGGACAGATAAATCTTCCTAAAGTACTTATTTACTCAACTGCTTTGATGACACTGCCAAATTATATCTAACTTTCTCTTCTATTGTATAAAATCCTCTGTAATCAGGTCCTAACATACTTCCCTTATTTTTCAGAAGTTGATCTCTGGAGAGCAAGGTGTGGGCTCTGCGGCTAACCAAGGAAATGTGCTGCAGGGAAGGTTGGTTGGTGGTGTCAAGAGTGGTGGATGCTTAAGGAAGTTAGTGTGGCCTGGAAGAAGGGCCCCAATCTAAACTTCTACTTCTCTTTCCTGTCATCTTATTACCTAGTTCTGTGCCCATGGGAAAGTCCCTTAACCTCATGGTAACTAAATGTAGGTAAATATGCCAGATCTTAATCTTCTCAAGTGGATTGCTAATAACTTTGTTTAAAATACTGTGATTTAAAAAGTGCTCTCTGACAACAAAATACCAAATGTAGCACTTTTTAAGGATCCCCAGATAGAACACCATAAAATCGCCAACTCAGAAGCCAGTCGTTGGCGTTTATCTCTGTGATTTGACAGACTGAAAGAGTTTCAAAACCTTGCTGTGTTTTCCTTGCCTGTATGTGTGATTCTTGGTATCCATTTTTAGTTTGTTACTTGTGTTAATTTTACACCTAACTGTAAGGAACAGTACAGAGACATCCCATATCCCTTTCACTCAATATCCTTTGATGGTAGCCTATTGTGTACCATATTTTATAATATCAAAAAGAGGAAATTGACCACACATCTTATTTAGATCCTTGCACATTGGTTAGACTTCACCAGTTTTTCATATGTTCCTATGATTGTGCTGTTGGACACAACTTTGCAGGTGTGGATTTATGTGATCAGCACCACCATCAAGGGGCAAGCCAGTTCCATCACATTAAGTATTCACCTGTTACATTTCCAACTATACCTACTCCCTCCCACAACCCTCTGCCCACTTCCCTATCCATGGCAACCACTGAGCTATTCTCCATTTTTGTGATTTTGGTCATTTCATGAATGTTATACAAATGAAAGCATTTTTCATGAAATATGTAGTCTTTGGTGACTATTTTTCTTCATTCAGGTTAATCACCTGGAGATTCATCCAAATAGACTGTATTGATAACTTGTTCCTTTTTGATTATTGAGTAGTATTCCATTGTTTGTATGTATTAATATTTGTTTAGCCACTCATCCATTGTAGAACATCTGAGTTGTTTCTAGTTTGAAGCTATTATAAATAAGGATAGTAGGGACTTTCATGGCAGGATTTTTGTAAACATAATTTCCCATTCTCTGGAATAAATATCCCAAAGTGAAATTGATAGGTCATATAATATCTACATGTTTAGTTTTAGAAAATGTCCAAACTGCTTTCCGAATTGGCTTTGCCATTCCTACCAGCAATGCATCTTTAGTATTTAGTGTCATTGCTGTCCTCCACATTATCCATTCTGATAGTGTGCAGTAATAGCTGATTGTGATCTTAATATGCACATTCCTCATGGTTAGCACAGCTGTACATCTTTCCATGTGCTTAACCATCATCTGAATACCCTGTTTGGTACAATGGCTATTCAGGTCTTTTGCTTATTTTATAATTGGGGGTTTGGGTTTTGAGTTTCCTTGTTTGTTGTTGTTGTCTTACTCTCAAATGTTGAGAATTTGCTTATATCCTATATTCTAGTATTTTATCAAAACTTTGGTTTGTAAATATTTTCTTCCACTTCATAGCTTGTATTTTCATCCTTTTAACAAGGTCTTTCACAGAGCAAAATTTTCCATTTTGATGAGCTTCAATTCATCAGGTTTTCTTTTTATATATCATACTTTTGGTGTCAAGAAAAAGAAACAAAATGCATGTAATTTGGAACAAGAAGAAATTGCCCATATTTACAGATGATGACATGATTATCTATGTAAAAGTAGAATCCCAAGAAATCAACAAAAAGTTTTCCTTAAGTAATTAGTTAGGACAGCAAGACCATAAGATAACAATGTCAACATACAAAAGCTTTTGCATTTCATTGGTAATAACCAATGAACTAGTGAACAATGAGGTGAAATAAAAAATAAAATACTACCTATAATACAGCTGCACCAAAAATGAACTAATTAGGTATAAATCTAACAAAATGTACACATGATTTATATGTTCAGCACTACAAAACATTAATAAAAGAACTCAAAGAAGATTGGAGATACATAAAATATCCAAGGAGAATAAAGATGCCAAATTGAAACATAGGTTTAGCACAATTCCTATTATAATGCCTGAAGAGATTTTGGAGATATAGACAAGACTATTCTAAATTTTTGTAGAAAATAAAGAAACAGAAGAATTTGAGTATTTTAAACAATTTTGATAAAGAAAACTGGTAGGAGTGACTCTCTTTATTAAGCCTTACTACATAGATACAGTAATTAGAGGAGTGTAGTAGTATTGGTAGAGTGATTGACATGTGGATACAAACCCAGAAACAGACACCTACAGAACTGATTGTAAACAGACACAAAGAAATTCAACAGAGGAAAAGTAGCACCATTTTGAACAAATGGTGCTAAAGGCACTAAACATTGTTTAGCTTAAAAAATTTTACCTAAACCTAAATACACATATTAAAATTAACTCAACATAGATCACTTAGAAATAAAATTTTAAATTTGATTTAGATATGAACTTATAAATTTTGTAGGAAAGATGTAGATTATCTATAACATAGTTTTGGATAATATTCAAATTCAGTTTGCCAATCTCTTCTTTTTAATTAGTTAATTTTGGACCATTTACATTTAAATTAATTACTGCCTGTGTCAAGACTTAAGTATGTCATAATCGTCTTTTCTTACTTTCTTTGCAGTCACAGAGTATGGATCTCTCAGCTCCAACCCCATTGTGCTTCCTATTCCATGACCCCCGACAGGTTATATGAAGCCACTCTTGTGTTCATTTTTTCTTTTCTCCATCTATTCCTGTTGGTTATATCAGTTGAAAGACTCTTCTCAGTCCAGCATGTATAGGAGATAAAAATAAAAACCATGGAACACATCACAGTTATTCAAGTTCTAAGGTCTCTAGCCAGTCAAGTTTCATTTTTCTGTTTCAGAGTTATTTTATGATTGTCCAATATGAATTATATCAAGTGTATCTAGTCGTATTTAGAGGAAAGAAGAAGAAAACAGGAGTTCTATATAATTTCTTTCTTCATATATATATTTTATCTCAGAAATAGCAACATAAGCAACATAAGTTTTCTTTCTTTATTTTATTATGTATGCCCTAGTTATTGATTCCAGAAATGATTGACAGGTTCATGGCTCTAAATATCTAGGATAACAAAGGTATTGTGGAAAGAGCAAACGCTCCTGTAAAATATTTTAGATGAAATGAATACATATCCTAATATAAATCTGAGCTACACAAAACATCTGGGCCAACATTTTAAATACACCACACACACAGAAACACATACTTTTTAATTTCCGAGTCATATCTGTGAAAGATGGTATTTCCATAAAGACTGTGATCTATTAGACCTCTGCAAGTAAAAGTCTTAGTACTATTAATTATTGATTTTAGGAACTTGACAAGTCATTTTTTTTTTTAATATCATTCATTTCTCTGATATAAGATTGCAAGTGTTTGTCACCTGACTTTTCAGGGGACTTCCTTCATCAACTAGCAAAAAAATCTCTACAGAACACTAGAATTTGAAATTTGAGCTTTTCAAATGCAAATGTTTAACATTCACACTATACACCCCTCCCATAAGTCACCCTCCTGTTTTCCACCTTCACCTTGCTTTGTAATCATCCAATTATTTCTTTATTAAACAAGTAGTTACTGAGTACTTGCTTTTACCAGGCCCTGTACTTGGCACTGTTGTTGAAGTAAATAAATGGGCATGCTGTGTGTCTTACCATCAAACATCTAGACAGAGTGGTGTGGACTTTCTATAATCCACTTATTCGCTTCTACTTTTTTGAAGATTATACTTTTCTCTTATCATTCTACTGAAGATCTCTAAAGACTCTCTAACCCGTGGCTCCCATTATCTGCACCCATTACTTTCTTCCCTTACATTTTCATCTTCTTGACTAGTTCAACATTAAGCCTATCCAATTTATTTGGCCAATATCAGTTTTGCCTCAATACCCATTCTCCTGTTTTTTCTAAACCGTAATTCAAGAATTTTCCATGTTCTCTTCTTTGATTTCCTCTCATGTAACTACCCAACTTAAATCTCTAACCCTACAGTTTTCCCTGACTGAATAAATATTTTTGATCATCTATGAGACATCAACATGAGGTATCTTCTAAAACCTTTCAAACCTAAGAATCCCCTCCCCAATAAATCTTTCTTTTAACAAGTTCTACTCCTAGAGATCTCATAACTCCAGATACAGACAGGAAAGAGAAACCACATGAATTTTACTATTGCCCAAGGAAAATAGGTATTTTTGACAAAAACTGAAAATGATCCTTAGTAAATCCCTGAGGATAACTGACATTTGAGAGGCAGGTGAACAGAGGAAAAGCTGCAAAAGGAAAACTCCTCAGGAACAGAAGTAGGAAGAATATAGGGGGGAAAATGCAATGTCATGGAAACAAAGGAAAAGGAATTTTTCAAGAATGAAGACTATATCAGTGTTTCTCCTGCTTCCAAGAAGATTTGAGAGGCAAGGAATGAGCTATAGAGATTGGATTTCAAAATAATCCTCAGGGAGAGGTGTTAGAACTGGTTGGGTTAAAAGCCAATTAGCAGGAGGATCAGAAGTCAGTCAATAAACAGAAATAAAGTGAAGGAGCAAATGTAGAGATTTTTTAAGGAAATCCATCTGAAAAAGAGTCAGAGTCATATAGGATGCATAGATATCGAGTGATGTGAGACGGATGTTTAATGTTGACAGGAAAAAAACCTAGATGCAATTAGAGAGCGTCAAGTTGAACACAGAGAAGAAAGTAGATTACCAAATGAGGAGTATGTGTATGAGTTGTGTGTTGGAGGGAATGGGATTGGATCAAAGCAATAAAATCATAGAAGTACTTTAAACAAGCGTAGAAAATCTTTTTCCTGCCTTCAAATGAATCAATATTTTCTCCTCCATTTGCCCTTGGGCTCCCTTCAAGGTCTAATTTTGTATCAAGTTGTAATTATTTCTAGAAAACTGAATTTTATATTTAGCAAACTATATTTATTTATAGACACTAGAAAATATTCTGTATTAGGCTCTCATTAGCTTACAAATAAATGATAATAAATAAATAATCCTATGTCTACTACTTGTATTTGTCAAATTGGGCTAATTATGTAACTTCCTTGTGCCTTACTTTCCCCATTTGAAAGATGAAGTAATACCTCGCAGAATTTTCATTAGGATGAAAAGTTTCAAGTTATGCCCAAAACATGGTAAAGGCACAATATTAACTGTAATCATCAACCAGCACAGTAAGTTTAAACTTCAGGTGACCTCAGAAATTTTATCGAGTACTTATTATGTCACATTTGTCTCAAAACTGGTCAAAGTTGTGCCTTTGACATTTAAAAATAGTGATTCATTTATTAGCTCTTAACATTGCTTTCCTCTGGAATTCTCTTCTCTCATACAAACTTACCATAATTATCTTTGTCTTTCAATGTAATATTTCAAATTTCTGTACTCTTAAATGTACTTGTACTGACTGTACTTGATTTTCATACAATTAATATCACTGTGAGCACCTTTCAAAGTTATAAATGCTATGAATTATTATAGCATTTACCTTATGCTATACCTTTTTAAGAAAAAGGTATACCTTTTTCTTAGCATATACCTATATAGCTTATACCTTTTTCTTAAAAAGAAAAAAACATTTCTTTTTTGTTGTTAGTCTTATCTCCTTAATAAGTTGTAAGTTCCATAGAAAAAGCCCACAGGTTATATTTTTGTGTGAGTACATGTACATGGTTATCAGGTGCCTTTTTTATTGATCAAGATAGTGATGAGTTGATGAACTGTCAATTTTTATGGGGGAGGGATACTGGGGATTGAACCCAAGGGCACTCTACCACTGAGCTACATCTTCAGCCCTTTTTATTTTGAGGCAGAGTTTCACAAAGTTTCTTAGGTCCTTGATAAATTGCTGAGGTTGACAATCAACTTGTGATCCTCCTGCCTCAGCCTCCTGAGCCACTGGGATTATAGAGGTGTGTCACCCTGTCTGGGTGATGAATATCTAGAAAGTGCTGAACATAGGGATCTGAAGTATGGATAAAAACTGATCTACACCTAAAACTCAAAGGGCTGAACCTTTTCTTCCATGAAGTTGGGTTTAACTACCCTAAAGTTGTAAAGATGATCTTACACAAGTGAAGCAGTAAATAAAATTTCTTTCTGGACTCAGTCCACATAATATTCTAATGATTAATCTCATAGCTAGAATTTTTTTAAAAAACTCTTATGGAAACAGCTCCTATAAACAAAAGGGAGTCAGGTTAAAAGAGTAGCAAAAATTGATAGCTAACACTTCAGAATATAGAAATATATATAATAGGACATGAGCTTATATTTTAAGGAAATAAGAATATGTAAGGCATAGGATAGGAATTACATACTACTTTTTAAATGGAAAATTCGAGTATCCAGAAAGAGTGAAAAAAATGTATTTAAAATGTGAATGATTTTGTTAGATACTATATCTGGATAAGAATCAGCGGAAAAAATAATCAGTGAACTGGAAAATAAAACTGAAAATATTTCACATAATTTATCACAAAGGAACAAATTTATAAGTGGTATGAAAAAGTTGTTCTTTTCTGGAGGATTGAATGAACCTGTATAACATATAGATAATTGAAGTGTCAGAAAAGTTGAATAATAATAATAATGAAGAAATACAATATTTGGTCAAACTAAAGACATGTAGTATTAAGTACAGGTATTTCAAAGAAACTCCAAGGATATAAATATAATAGTGATAATAATAATAATAATAATGATAGTAATAGCAACAACAACAAAAACAAATAATTCTAGACAGAATACCAAAAGAAGATATTAAAGTTAGCCCTAATTAGAAGATAGTTTACATTTGAGGAATGCAAAGATTCAAGGTAGATTTTTCAGGAAACAATAAAATCAAGAAGGTAATGAAATAATAGCTTCAAAATGTTGGGGGCAGGTAAAATTTTATACCCCACTGAACTGTTATTTAGAAAAGGTAGATTAAGACATTTTCTGATAAATAGAAACTGAGTTTACCAGTAGCATACTCTCACTAATGGAAATTCTAAAATATGGCTTCTAGAAGATGGAAATAAGACCCAAGAAAAACAAATGCAAGAGCAAACGCTAAGTCAAATAATTGCTGCACGACTGGCCAACTTAAAAAATGCATTGATTGTCTAAAATGATCATAATCATAAGGCCTTACATTGAGAACATGAATCTAAATGAAATGCTAGACTACAACTACTTGTAAGGTAGAAGCAACAGCATATCAAGAGTGAGATGATGGGAATGGGTGCTGTTCACCTAGTAATACATCTATACAAGTAATATGCAAATGATTTTATTAGTTATGTAGTGATACCTCATTGTGGTTTAATTGGATTTTCCTGAATGGCTAATGATGTTGTTATGGTTTGGATGTGAGGTGTCACACAAAGCTTGTATGTGAGACAATGCAAGAATGTTCAGAGGTGACATTATTTAATTATGAGGTGTAACCTAATCAGTGTAATCCACTTGTGTGGATTAACTGGGCGATAACTGTAGGCAGGTTGGGTGTGGCTGGAGGAAGTATTAACTGGGGGTGTGTAAACCTTTGGCATTTATATTTTGTCCTTGGTAAGCAAAGCACTCTCTGCTTTCTTGTTGCCACTTCCTGAGCTCCTTTTCACCACCACAACCCTTCGTCATGATGCTCAGCCTCAGGGTGAGCCCAGAGCTATGGAGCCAGCTGAGCATGTACGGAACCTCTGAAACCATAAGCCAAAGTAAACTTTTCCTCTTCTATGTTCTTATCAGATCTTTTGGTCACAACAATGAGAAAAGCTAACTGAAAGAGAGGTCAAGCATCTTTCCATGTGTTGATTTGCCATCCATTGATCCATTTTGGTGAAACTTCTGTTTACATCTTACCTTTTCCTAATTGGATTGTCATTTTTGCTGCTGAGTTTCGAGTCATGCAAGTCTTTTGTTATAAATGTAATTAACAAATTACAGGCCCCTCCAATTTTTAGTTATCTTTTTATCCTCTTCACAGAGTCTATGATTCAGCAATAAATAAAAGTTACTGTTACTTACATACCTTGAATGGATCTCAAGGGAGACATATAAATGAAAAGCAAGCAAAAGTTCTGTTTCCACCTTCACGTGAATCTTTACATGGCCTTCTCTGATACGTGTCTGTGCCTTATATCTCTCTCCTTTTTTTCACATAAACACCAGATATTAGGGCCTACCCTACATCTAGAATGATCTCTTCTCAATATCCATAACTTAATTACTCCTACAAAGATTCTATTTCCAAATAAGTTCACATTCATAAGCACAGGCTATGAAGACTTGGACATATCTTTTTCAAGGATATTATTCAATGCATTATAAAGTAGCAGCACCATCCTTAAACTTAACTCTTTCTACATTTATTCTGTTCATCTCTTTCTCTCTCTCTTATCCCTCTTAACCCTCCTCCATGAATGTACGTACATGAATTTTCACCCATTTGCAAATTAATTGAAGTCACCATGCCTCTTCATTTCTAATTACATCAGCTTGTATTTCTTAGAAATGAAAAAAATTTCTTTGGTCACCACAATAATATTACCAAACTCAGGAAATAAAAAATATAAAGCCATATTTAAATTCAACAATTTATCAATAAAGTCTTTTGTAATAACCTTGTCTGTTTTCTCTTGGTATAGGATCAAATTCAAGAACATGAGAATTACTACACAATAATTGATTCATGTAATTGGGAACAATTTCTTAGTCTTTCCTTTTATTTCATGATATTTATATTATCATATACATTTTAGTTTGCTTTATTAAGTGCACACAATTTAGACTAAGTCTATCAACTCAATAACCATACCATGTATCATTATGTAGTTCTCTCTATCCCTAAGGATGTCTTTTGCTTTAAAAATGATTTTGTCTGAAATCAATATATCCACAAAAGCCATCTTCTGAGTACTACTTGACTGAGCCATACATTTCTACCCTTTTAGTTTTAATTTTTTTATGTCCTTTGCTTTCAGTATATCTATTACATCTGCTTTTTAAAAATGTATCATTAGCATTATCTTTGCGCATAAGTAGTATTTTTTTAAAAAATCTTTTCCATTAGGTTTGCTCAGAATGTTTTATTTTTAAATTTAGACTGTCTTTCTAAAATCATTTTTTCTTTTGTTAAAAAACTTGCTTTAGAAAATGAAAACTCTTAATGACTGTAATATTGAGTTATGAGGTTAAATGAGGGATCCTCTTAAGTGGTGTAGGAATTAACAATGAAAACATAATCTTTGGGAATGGGTGGACTTGGATTCAGACTTGACTCTGTCTCTAATTAGCCATCAGATCTGGAAAAGGGTCTTAAACTCTGTAATCAGGTCCACCATCTGGTCCAGAGTGCCCTGATAGGGCAGTGGTCAAAAATCAAACAGGGTGATGTCTATCAGAGAAAAAGCTCACTAGCTCTAATTTCTTCAATTTTTGATTTTCGACCTCTCTCATTATATTTCTGTCTCTTGCCTACTTCAATCAATAGCAAGTTTATCTTTCAATTTTTAGATAAACAATTTTTTATTTTATTGATGTCTAAGAAGTAAACGGAGGGAGAATGAGTAAATCATTGAGTGTCTCTGGAATTACTACAGATGTGATAGTACAGGGGGGAAAAACCCTTTAAACTAGAATTTGTTTTAATATAAATGGTGTCTTTTTATCACTGTAAGAACAATGAACTCTAATATAAATCTCTAATATAAAAAGTTCTTAGCTGAAGATTAAACATTGATCTCTATTCATAAGTAAGAGGAATTATTTGTTTTGTCAACATAAGCTTTTCTCCATTTTAACTAAGATCTTTTTTCTGCTTTCATTACAGTCATTACAGCCTGTCAATACAAGAGAGTATTTAAATTTCACATTTCTGACATTCCAGAATGGAGATTCAGACTAGATCAATGTTCATCTATTATCACCTGTAATCAATGAATAATGTCTTACTTGAGCTGATAAATGACTCTCTTTTATAATAGATATTAAAGAACTTAAGTTTGTGATTTTTCTAATTGATCTTTTCTACAAAAGATATTAGCCATAATACATATGACCTATCTCTATGTACAGAATAATATAGTTTACATCATATAATTTGTGCATTTCTGTATTTGAAATGTATGTTTATGTGTAAGGGAAGCATCTATCTCAGAAATAGGAGGTACAAAGAGTGAAAATTTTACATGTTTAAACATCCTTGATTGTTTGGATACTAATTTACTAGAATGCCAACTTATTCATTCATACCAGAGCAGATACACTGCCAGATAGTAGACTACTGATATTGATTAACACTACTGATTCTTCAAATTATTGGGGTATGAAAATTGTGAGGCCCAAAGTTTCTTTGAGCATAGATATTAATCACAGGCTCTGAAAAAGTTGAATCTACTCATTCTGTTTCATGTTACAGTGAATTTCTCTAAGGACTGTGCTATTCATCCCTTCCAAAGAGCATCTCTCCTTGGACACTGCTTTATGAACACCAATAGTGCTCATTCTCTGGCTTCCTCTGTTCTAGATCCATGAAGAACATCATCAAAAATACCAAACTCAGCCCTTATCACTCTGACTATACAGTTTGTTAATATAAGCTTTTCAGACAGTTCTAATAAAATTCTCTTGCCTGAATATATTATTAATGACCAAAGACAGAATTTTTGTTGCCTCCAGTTGAAAGCTGTTACCTTTTTTCATAGTTTGCATGTGTGGTTATATCTTTCCATTTAATTTACGTGCAGCATGATTGGCCTTTTTCTGATAACTAAGGATTAGATCATCTTTCCATGTGCTCATTGACCATTTGTTTATCTTTCCAAAAAACAAAAAAACTGTCTAGATTATTTGCCTATTACGTATAGTTTTACAGACCTTAATTTTTAGAGGAGTTTACAATCATAGCAAAATTGAGTAGAAGACACAGAAATTTCTTACATCTGTTCTGTCTGTTCCCACATTTGCATACCATACCCCACTATGAACATCTCACACAAGATTAACATATCTGTTACCTGCACTAAAACATTGCCATTACACAAAGTCTAGAATTTTACCCATTTTTAAAGTCAGCTATCTGTTTCTTACTCATTGAGTTATAAGACTTCTTTATTAATTCTGCATACAAGTCCCTTGACAGATACATGGTTTACAAATATTTTACTCCATTATGCATTTGTCCTTTTACTTTCTGAGTGTTGTCCTTCAAAGCACAAAAGATGTTGATTTGTATGAAGTACAAATGATCTATTTTTGTTGTTGTTGCTTGTATTTTCTGATATACTAAGAATCCTTTGCCATATCTATGGTCATAAAAACAGACCTGCAAGTTATCCTCTATGAGTTTTATGGATTTAGCTTTACAAACAGGTCTTCAACCCATTTAATGTTGTATTTGTTATAATATTCAGGTAAAGGTCCAACTTCATAATTTTGCATGACTATGCAGTTGTACCACTAATTGTTGAAAAAACTCTTCTTTCCCCATTGAATGGTCTTGGCACTCTTGTTGAAAATCACCTGAGTGCAGACACCTCGGCAGAGACTTTCAGTTCCATTTCATTGTCTGGCCTTTTGCCAGTGACATGCTGCCTTCATTATCATTGCTTCATAGAGATTTCTTTTGGGGGGGGGGGCAGGGAATGGTACCAGGAATTAAACCTAGGGGCATTCAAGAACTGAGTCACATCTCCAGCCCTTTTTATATTTTATTTAGAGACAGGATCTCACTAAGTCGCTTAGGGCCTTGTGCTCCTCCTGCCTCAGTCTCTGGACTGACTGGGATTACAGGTTTGTAAGACCACACCCAGCTCATAGAGAACTTCTTAATTAAAAAGTGTGGAATCTTCATACTTTGGGTTATTTTCCCCATATACTTTCTTCCATTCTGGGTGATTTGCAATTTCATATGAGTTTTTGAGTCGAATCATCACTATAAAGAAGTAAATGGGGTTTTGAATAAGGGTTGTATTGAATCTGTAGATAAATTGGGGGAATATGACTGTATTAAATTTCTCTGATTCATAAACATTGGATGTTTTTCCATTTAGTTAGATCTTCTTTAATTTGTCAAACAATATTTTGTGCTCTTCAGAATATGAGATTTGTACTTTTGTTAATTTTTTTTCCCATTGAATTTTTCTCATACTATTTTTTAATGGAATTTTTTCTTAATTTTATTTTAGGTAGTTTATTATAAGCATAGAGAAATAAAATAGTACAATACTTGATTCTGCAAACTTGTTGACCACATGCATTAGTTCTAATAATTTTTTAGAAGATTCCTTGGAATTTTTATATAAATATCATATCATCTTTGAATAGAGATAGTTTTGCCTCTTTATTTCCAATTTGGATGGTTTTATTAAATTTTCTTGCCTAAGTTTCCTGGCTAGAATCTCAGGTAAATGCAGAAATGAGAGTAGACATCCTTTCTTGTTCAAGATTTTAGGGGAAAATTATCTGATCTTTCAGCAAGCATATTAGTTGTGGGTTTTTTGTTTTTTTCAATAAATTCTTTTTTGTTAAGGTGAAGAAATTACCTTCTGTTCCTACTTTGTTAAATGTTTATATCATGAAAGGATACTGGATTTTTTATAAGCTTTTTCTGTATCTCTTGAGATAATCATGTTTTGTGTTTTTAGTCTATTTAAGTGCAACATTAATTAATTTCCAATCATTAAACTAACTGCATTCCTGGGATAAATCCCATTTATCAAGGTGTACAATTCTTTTTATATGGTTTAATGGTATTTTGCCGAAGATTTTTGAATCCATTTCCTAAGAGAAAATCTTCTTGAGATAACTTTGGGGTTTGGTATTGGGATAATATTAGCCTGTTAAAATGAATTTGAAAGAGTTCATGAAAAATTAGCATTCATTCTTTACATGTTTGTTAGAATTCAGTGGTGAAGCCTTTGGAGACTTGAGATTTCCTTTGGGGGTGATTTTTTGATTCCTACTTCAAATTCTTCACTACAGAAATAGATCTCACATTATTTATTTCTTGTCATTTTAGTAGTTGCGTCTTCATTTCATCTAAAGCATCTAATTTATTTACATACAGTTTTTCAGGACATTCCTTTATAGTATTTTTTATTCCCCTAAGTTCAGTTATTCATGTCCCCTTTTTCTAATCGGTACATTTTCTCTCCCTTCCTTCTTCTCCCTCTTATCAGTCTAAAGTGATTAACTTTTTGATCTCTGCAAAGGATCAGTTTTTAAGTTCATTGATTTTTCTCTATTATTTTTCTAGTCTCTGTTTCATTAATATGCCCCCTCATCTTTATTGCTACCTTTCTTTTTCTTATTTTAGGTTTACTTTGTTTTTCTTTCTGAAATGTAAGCTTATTGACGAACCTTTCTTCTTTAACATAGGCATTTACAGCTGCAAATCTCCCTCTTAAGCACTGCTTACACCCATCTCAGAAGTGTTGGCATGCTTCATCTTCATTGTGTTTTATTTCCTTGTTGATGCTGTTGATCTTTTGTGTATTACTCTATTTTTGAACGTAGGCTACAAAACTCTCCAACTTCTATTATTCAATTTTTTATTTTATGCTTTATTTTTGTTAGGCTTTTATTCTAATATTTTAGTGCTCTTTATAAGCATATAATGATTATAATATATGGTATAAAAATGTTTCTCCTATATCCCCATTTCTCCTGTTTTATGGCACTATTGTTACACATGTTACATCTAATACTGCTATAATACTTAAAACAAATTATTAATTCATGATCTGTAGTCATTAAACCACCTCTGCTCCCACCCACATCCTTTCTATTTATTAGCAATCATATTAAAAATATATTGCATTTTGCATTATAGGACAGACTACCAATACATTGTATGCATAGTATTTTACATAATTTTTCAATTAGTTACAGAAGGAAAAAAGAAGAGAGTATGTTTATGCTATTGTTTATAATCACATAATTGGCCTACTAGTTCTCTTTGCCGCTTCATGTGGGTTCACATTACTGTCTGAAGAACTTTCTTCAGTATTTCTTATAAGGAATATCTGCTTTTAAGAAATTCTTTCAATTTCTGTTTACCTGGTAATGACTACTTCACCTTTATTTTTGAAAGGTTGTTTTGCTGGATATAAGAATCTTCGTTTAGAGCTTTTATCTTTGAACATTTTTAATCTTGTTACTTTTCTGCTGGGAAGTCAGCTGTTTATCTTATTCAGATTCCTTGTAAATGAAGAGTTATTTTTTATTTACTAATGTCAAGATTTTCTCTTTTTCTTTAACTTTCAGCATTTTGGCTATTTGTGGCTGTTTGTGGATTTCTTTTTGTTTATTCCAGTTTCCTTACTATGTAGGTTAGAGTCTTTCAATATTAGGGAGAAATTTGGCTATTATTTCTTCTAATATCATCCTGCTTCTTTATCCCTCACCTCTTCCTGACATGCTTATCATCTGTTTTTTTGTTCATTTATTTTGTTGGATGTGATTAAAATAGTCACACCAAAAATAAAGTAACGATTATATTGCCCTTCCTTCGTTTTTCCTGATTCTCTTTTAGTTGGAAGCAGAATACAGATTACCAGAGACTGGGAAGAGTAGAGAGGGGGAGAGTAGGAGGAATGTTGATCAATGAATGACAAGTTACAGTGAAATAGAAGAAATAAGTTTTAGTGTTCTACTGTACAATACAGTGAGTGTAGATATATTACATTCTATCATTTCAAATTATTGGTACAGTTGCTGAATCTCAACTAAAACAGTTAATTTCATAGCAATTAAATAGCATTTAAATCAGTTATCAGTGTATGGTCTTCATAAGAAAATGATCATTTCCTTTTTTTTTGGTACTGGTGATAGAACCCAAAGTTGCTTTACCACTGAGCCATCTACCCCTTGCTTTGTTTTTTTTGTTATTGTTTTTGTTTTTGTTTGTTTGTTGTTTGTTTGAGGCAGGTATAACTAAGTTGCTTTGGACCTTGCTAAGTTGCTGAGACTGGCTTTGAACTTGAGATCCTCCTCCCTCTGCCTCCTGAGAGCTGGAATTTCAGGCATGCACTGCCTCACCCGGCCATGTATATGCTTTTTAATAGAAGATGTAGATAACAGTTTTTAAATGTAATATAGCACACATTGTACCTCCTTGAAAATATCCTTGTTGCTTTCTTTCTAGTTTGTTGTACTAACCAATACTGCTTCAGGTGCCAACAACATTTAATAAATAAGAAAGAATGACACTGGGCAAACAGAGCAAACCATGCCCCTTAAAGATAATTGGCTTTATATTAAATGATATGCTTCCTATGGGAAAAACAAAAACTAGTGAGAAATCTAAAAGTATTAGAACAAGTCAAAATGTGTCAAAGGTAAAATTAATTGTTTAAATGGTTTCATCTAATTTATACACTGTTGTAATACAGACATTACAAATAACATTAAATTTTGGATTTATTTGCATGGAAGATCAAATACTATGTTATAAAATTTTACATTGAAATTTAACAGATGAAGTTCTCTGGATAAAAAAAACATTTAGCCCAATAATAAAGTTTTCTTTTGCACTCATGCTTTCTGTTGAATAATCAATACAATTTTCATCTTGAAATAACCCACAAGGAATTGCACCTTAAACAGGTATAAACACTTTCATCAGAGAGACAACGAGAGAGAAATGAGACACCAGGAGGTTAAACAATTTTCCTATTTTTCTCATGGCAAATTGGCTCCAGGTAATTTCAAATCAGTTTTCTTTTAAAGAAAAGATATCACAAATAGATGAGAGTGTGCTGGAGACCTGGGGTCAGGGTCAAAGTTTCTCTGACAAGTTGAGGGAAACAGGGAACCAGAATGGAAAAGGAATATCACAAATTTCAGGTGACCCTGTGAGTATTTTTAAGGTCTTAAGAAATTTTCCTGAGATGAGAATTTTTGTCCAAAACACATTTAATTTATAGCTAAAATAATGTAACTGGGGCCTCTACTTTTCTATCTTACTATGTTTTATTCACCACTTGCAAAGCACTGGTGAGTAATTTTGCTCAGATGTTTTGCTAAAACTTTTGGCTGTCACTCAATTCCAAAACTGCAAGAATTGACATTTTATGAAATGATCCCCTGAAACTGCTGAGTTTTAAATTGAGGTTTTAATATGAGGAGATACAAGCTCTAGTTTCATAATGAAACTCAAGCAGTTCAGTTTAGTCCAAGTTTCACATGAACATAAAACCCAAAGACTAATGAAAACAATCACTAAACTTGGGACATTAAATCCAAAGTTATAACCTTACTTTACTATCACGGCTATTTTAATAGCATGCCTTTAATCTTATCACTGAAATCTAAATATTGGGAATGATCTGTCAAAAATCACAATATGTCAGAGCCAAACTGTCCATTATCAGAATTATGTTTGTTTCCTCCCTGTCCAAGTCATAATTAAATCCCACAGTTCCAACCACGAATTTGTGCATTTATTCATTCACCAATGAGTATCAACCATGTGTAGGACACTGTGATATGCTGTGTAAATACAAAGATGAATAAAAAGAGGCTTGTCTTCAAAGAATTCAAGGTGGCAGAAATTAATGCACGGTGTTGAGAAGTGTTATCCTTTTAGAGCAATACAAGACTAGACTAAAAAGGGGTACATATAAAACCACACAGATCACAGTAGAGTTGTGGAAGAGGAAATGTTTTCCCAGGAGTGGCACTGAGCAGTCTGAGGGAACAAACCATGGTAAGGTAGGCAGAAGGAAGACAAGAGATTCAGGCAGATATTTCAGTATTTCAGGCAGACAGAGCAAGAAGTATAAAGAGATGAAAGCAAAAGAAATGGAACATAACAGGAAATGGTACATAGCAGGAGTATCTGGCACACTGGTAGGCGGTCTCCTGGAGGTGAAGGAAGACTCGTTTTTTGGAAGGACTTGGGTAACAAAGAAGTGAAATCCTACTTTGAAATCTTGGAGGGAAATAATACAGAAATTGAGCAGAGGGATGACATGGTCAGATTGCATTTTCAAAATATATGTCTGACAGTGATGTGGAAGGAGGGCCAGGAGAGTGGGGATGTTATTATAGCAACATGAGTGGGAAGTCTTTAGGATAAGAAAAATGTTGTGCCAAGGAGAAAGACAAAAGGCAGATGAATGTGAAGATATCAGGGATATAGGTTTCAGGACTTGGTATCTGAGAAGCAGAGAACTAGTCCAGGATGATAAGGAAGCGGCTCCAGAGAATGGATGAAAAGGAGTAAAAAGAAAGAGCAAATTTAGAAAAGAACATTAATCTGAATTCCAAATGGTGCCATTCTTCTGCAAAACATTACAAGAAACACAGTTACACTCGAATGTAAGGTTCTAGAACCCTGAGAAAAGATCTTCAGCTCTATATTAAGAAGACACTACTTGCGCTGTTCATTTGTGCATGTATCCATTCTTTCAACAATGCACTCCTTACACACCTCGCCTGAGTCAGCATAGTCTAGTGGGGTGAAGGTGGGGGAACTGGAAAGCCCTGGCCCTCATGGTTCCCTGGGGCACAGTTGACATAAGCCCACTGGAGCACAGTTCTTCTTAAGTAAGAGATGTTTTATTTACCTTCCTCCTTTGAATTAAAAATAACCTTCACCACCCAGCTTCAGAGACCTTTAAGTGTTGTTTGACCCTCAGTGATTACAACCTATAAATTCTTTAGCAATGAGCCCTATAACAGGTTACTCATTATCTGAGAATTTGAATTTTTATCCAAGGTTTATTAACCTAAAAGTACATCATGAGAAATTAACTATTTTTAACTATTATTATCATTGCACAAGGCCTCCAGGCACTTGGGCCTGAAAAACAAATATGATATTATACTTTTTAGAAACTATTACTCTTCTCGTTAATGGAGAAATAAAATAAAAAGGAAATCTAAGAATTGAAAATGAAAAAAAAAAACCAACATTAGGTTTTATTGTTACCCTCATTTTTGCTCAGGAATTTCATTGTCTGGAAATCTGTTTAAGCTTGATGTTAAGATAAAAGATATTGACTTTGATTCAAATGATTTACTAATTTTTAGGGGATAAAAATAGCAGATGATGTAAAGATTAGGACTAATTTAGCCATATATGATCTACTCTATGGGACAATAAAATATATGAATATACATTCTCTCATGCAGTTATTTGGTTTTAGCCCTATTTTGTCTGTGATGTTTTCCTAATATAATATTAATGTTGATGTAAAGATTATATTGTTTTACTTTAATATTTTTGTCTATTTCAGCCCTTCCTCCACTCAGCTGCCCAACCCAGAACATAGGAGCAAAATTGCTTTTTCCTCCTGAGATATATCTGTCCCACACATGAAAGCCATTGGGCCCAGGATGGTCTGCACAACACATTCTGAAATAGTAGCTGTTCAGAGCACCTTTCCGGTTGTCACCGTCTGTACCCTCCTGAAGTATGGTTTCAATTTTGCTCTTGAAATACGAGTCAAACTATGTTGCCAACAGATATTTTCTCCTGTCATAACATTTCACTTATTCTGTAGTCTGGAGACAGTTTATGGGTTGCATCTATTCCCAGTCTTATTGAAATGGTATCTTCTTGCTATTTGAATTCATTTTTTGCTGGCAGAGGCAAAAAGCAGATCTTGTGTCCAGTAAACAGAAGCACCTGGCCTGAGGATATGTCCGCTGTGCTATGACCCCTCCCCCCACTTACTGAGCAGTGGTCATTAAGTCAAGGCACTAACCCCTCTGTCGCCCACCCCTGCGCAAGTGCGCGTGGGTGCTTGCAACCTTTAAAGATTTGTTCACTCATCTCCACCCTCCTCCCAGGAATTAAGCATGCAAAATGCACCTTAGAAACAACCTGAAGCAAAGTTTCCATGGATGGTAATTCAATCATAGTCTTTTTTGGTTCATATCAGCTTCATAAGTCACAAATCTGGAGTCCCATTGGACAAGTCCCATTGGACAATTTTTGTTCCTTGAGTGGAACACCGAAGAAGCACTTTCAATGCCCTCAACCTTAACATGTTGGATGTAACAAAATTTTAACATAAAATGTATGCTGTTCTCTAAAGTTAGCTATTGAAGGTATTGATATATTTTATTGAGTCAAACAAAATGAGTGCAGCAAAAAATGGCAAGAAGCTATACTGGGTTTATTAGCAAACCAATTATTTTCCAATGTTATCCTCACCAAAGTAAATGTTTCTATTAGGATTTATCTCTTTAAGTAGAAAATGTACTAGTTCTCATTGTTTTTTCCACGAATGTCTGTTATTTCAAGTCAAAATGAAATTATTCATTTACTATGTATACCACACATATACACATATTTTACTTTATATATTTTATATACCTGCATCTATGTGAATATTTATATGATCATGAAAGCATAAAGGCAAAAAATTTTGCATATGAGCTACAAACTAAACAATAAAATTCTGATGTGTTTCCTAAGAAAATCTAGTTAGTATAATATCAAGGGAAGAAAAGAAAGAAAGAATTAGAGAATCTTAATTTTAAATAGCATATGTTATTTTGTAGTTGGAGATGTTTATATAAAAAGAAACTTGCCAAGCTTTGACCTCAGGAGCAATAATATCCACAGAGCAACTTATGCTTCCTTAAACCAGGTAGTGAAATAGTATGTGACAGTCAAGTGTACTTTTTATGAAAAGAACATACATTAAGAAATGCAGAATTTGACCAAGTCAGTATTCACTTTTGGTCAATCCTATGAGATCTTGGAGGCCTGAAGGTTATTATTAAAGGTTTGCTAAGAGTATTTATGGGCTCCCTTAGCTAGAATGTTCAATTCCTTTAAAAAGCACTGTGTCAAGTATTGGACAAACTGCATGTTTATCCATGCTGAAGATGTGTACTTATGGCTATGGGAGGACAGAACTGAGACTAGAAGAGTAAGGGAAGAATGCCCCCTGAAAAGTTCCTTCCAGCTTTGTGCCTAAGATAACATAAGAAGGGTCATCAGCAAAATGTGAATAGCCAATAATCTTTTGGAAAAAAAAAAACAACAAAGGTAAAATGAACTGAATGAAAATGAAAATAGTTTGCCATATAGAAGAAAGTAGATACATTAAAATCAAGAGTAAAAATAATCAAATTGATGCCCCAGGTGCAATGAAGGTAGAAAAATATTTTAGAGCTCTGAGAAACATTTGAGAGCTGAATTAAACAGGCTAAATTAATCTTTGAGCAATTTTCATACTGGGGAAGACTGAATTCATTTTTTTCACCTTAGTGAATTTATTAATCTCCCCATGGGCAAAAAAGTCATTTACATTTTTTAAGTACAGAAAGATCTGTGGGTTTTCAAAGCAGCTTTATAAGATATGACACATTATTACAAGTGTGTGAACAATTGGGTTTTTTAGGTCCTTTAAGTCTATACTTGTGTGTGATATTAGAAATCCTTGATACAAATCTCAGTATTCATGGCATTGCTTTTCCTGGGAAAATAAACACAGCAGAAGAGGAAATTCAAGTAAAATTTTAAAAGATGCTTTACTTATCATTGAATAAAATGTGAAAAGGTAAGGTATTGTACCAAATGCTGATTAATTCATTTTGTGTGAAAGTAGAAAATATTCTAACTAGTTCAAAATTATTAGCTGATTCACCTCATTACTGTCTTACCAAAAACTATCCTTTTTACACACACACACACACACACACACACACACACATGCACACCATTTAAAGTGCTTTCTGTTTACCCCAGAAATAGGTAATTACCCAATGTCTGTATTTGTTAAGTTAGATGATTTCTTGAGCATCCTATTAAGTAATGGAAAATATGCTTTAAACATAAAAATTTTGACTCTACATAACTTCTGAATTTATTGAGGCAGTGTTTCCAAATTCCCAACAGATACTGATCTTCCAAATTTGGAAATAAGAAAACAGAATTCCTAGAAATTATCAGGAATTTCTGAAATCTCAGGTTAATGCTAGGGTATGAATGTTGGTGTTGCCTCAAAACTTGTGTGCTGGAACCTAATCCCCAATGTGATAGTACTAAGAGGCGGTGACCTTAAGGTAGTAATTAACTTTTAAGGCAGAGCACTCATGAATATAAGTATGTCCTTATAAAAGAGGTTGCGGGGAGATTCTTTCCCTCTCCCCCTGCAAGGGGGGAGCAAGTAGGTGCCATCTTTGAAGGAGAGAGTGAGCACCTCCCAAACACTGAATCTGCTGACACATTGATACTGAACTTCCAGCCTCCAGAATGGTCAACAATAAATTAATGTTGTTTCTAATTTTCCCATTCTATTTTGTTATAGTAGCCCCAATAGACAACACCTTCATAAAGTACTTTGTTCTTTTCTTTCTTAATTATATATATATACAATATATATCTCATACATAGATACATATATATATTTTAAGCATAGTAAATAATAAATGTTAAGCTTAAAGCCATTAACAAAGAACTGTGGCATACTATTCAAGCAATGAATGAACATTATTAGGTAGTTCTTGAATAACAAAACATTCAGATTTCCTATCAAGAGTGTATGTCAAAATTGCCCCATTTTCCTTCCAAAACTTGTTATTTCTTGGCATACCACTAACAGGATTTGTATGAAGTGTGTACACAAACATTAATATGTATTTTATTTCCCATGATGATACCACTAGCCAGATGGAATGGCAGACACACAGTTACAACAGCACCAGCTACAAGTTAAGGATGGAAGATATCAAAACCATTTCTCACCTATCTTCTCTTGTGCTGGTTCTGGAAATGTCAACCATGACCTTCCACAGGATCAGCATTTCCTTCTCTTGAATTAAGATTCCTTCCAACCAATAGCATCTCTGTGTAGATTAAGTTCTTATTCTGAAATTGAAATTAAAATATGTTTCCCCGTTTTCCCAATTTCTTGACTGAATTTCCTTTGGATTCAGATTTTGGAAAATGTAAGTTTTTCAAGAAATGCTGGTCAGGAATTCCCACACAGAACTGAGCTGAAGTTTTATGTGTACATGTGTTGCATGTGTCTAATACACATAAGTGTTCCTCACAAGTAGCATTTCCTCCACCTTTCTATGAAGCCAACATGACCTTCAATGTGACATTACTCCATTACCAATGCTGTTCCATGAAATACTGCTCAAATAGCTTTTCTTACTTAAAGACAGAGTTCATTTCTTATTGATTAGAGGAAAGAATTAATGAACACTTTGAAAAGCTTTTGAAAATTTATGAGACTGTATTCTTATTTCAGTTTTTTAATTACAGCCCGCCATCCATGTCTGTGTGTTCCCTATCTGCAGAGTAAAGCAACTGAGTATGAAAATATTCCAAAAAAATTCACGAACTCTGGAATGTAGAGAAATCACCCAGGAGCCTCAAATGTGTTTGCTTTTGAATGCTGTGGCTCTTCATCATCACTATCCCTCTGTGATTCTTAGTAGCCTACAATGCTATTAGATTCATTTTCTTCAAATGGATTGTGTACAGCCCCTTGCCCTACAATATTTCTTGGAATTCATTTTGAGTGAGGCCTTCTGTTCATTCTTTCTGATACCTTGTTTGGGACGCCACTTTATGGTAACTTCCTCAGCTTCACAAGAGATCCCTTCACTTTGACCTTTTCTGTGGTATTTCATTACTCATAGAAAGTTATAAAATTTGTAATGGCTTTCCATATTAGGAGAAACATTAGATAAGACTGCTTGCCACATTTTTTAATATTTACATATAAAATGTACTTATACATGCTTTCATTTCAGACCATATGCCAGTCCTTCCTGATGACTGCTCCTCCCAGTCCTTTGAATCTGCAATAGCAATCGTAATGTGGAAATTTACCAAAGGCTTTCAAAATAAATTATGTTCACTGGTTCCTCTTTATTAACGTGTTGATTTATACAACAAAGATCAGTAGTTAGAGGAGTTGTGATAATTTCCCATTCCATAAATCACACGACTCCTGTAATAGCATTTTGTGTATTTTCTGCACAATTTTATCCCTTTCTACAAATTTGTCATCTGACTACATTCACAATGTCACTGCTAATTTTACAAAAGATCTTTAAATGGAGAATGTGTGTGTGTGTGTGTGTGTGTGTGTGTGTGTGTTTACATATTTTTTAAAACCATGTTTTTAAACTAGGGCTTGGTTTCCTGAAATATCACAAATAGCAGTAATTTTAGAAAAAAATGAATATTTCTGCATTTCTATATGAAGTCTTTTAATTTGTAGGAATTAAAGAAATAAAACTGAAAAAAAAACCACTAAAATCCACCTGTGGGCCAAATTTGGTTTGTAAAATACTAATTTGAGATCTAAGTGAATGTACGTAGTCTGTTTAGATATCACAAAGATCTATTGCTGAAAGAAACAAAAAGCCTTATAGCCTGTCCAGCAAAAGGCAGAAGCCAACACATTCCAAGCAAGGGGACCATATATACTTCTACTACATAAGGAGTGGTGTGGACCTTCCAAACATATCTTCAGTGACTCCGAGGTTTGTGTAAACTACCTTAGCATAGTTGTGTCTACTTAATTATGTTTGCATATTGCAGGACAAAACTATAAATGTATGTCTCATTTTAAGTTTCCACCTCCAATTTATTTTTAACTTAATATTTACTGTAGAGTGAAATAAATTACATTCTGGATGTCCCTTCCCATTTTGAAGACTGCATATAGTTCACAACATAGGCAGATGGCAAAAAAGGAAACAAAGAAAGTCCACAGTTTTGATTTAACTTTTCCTAAGTACCAGCTGATACTCTAAGTTCATTTAAAAAATAAGGGCTCATTCATCTTCAGCCTAAAGAGCAACCCTTTCTCTTGCTTTTGACTGTCCACCCTTTCAGGCTAATAATACTTTTTCAGTGTGAACTCAGGAAATACACAATAAAATGTATCCATTCTTGTGGGCAGATGGATGAGAATATTAACTCAAATGTAAACCATATGCTTGCATGAGCTTAACTTGCAGAAGGTGAATATTATTTTAAAAAGGCTTGGCTGGAATTCTAGAGGCAACCACTATAGAGATGGAATTCCCTTTGAAAGATCCAGATGTAGTGACTATGACCAGGCTGTATTAGGATAGCTTCTCAAATAAGATTAAGTGTTAAGCTCTATAAGGGTTTATGTAAAGTGCTAGTAATTTCCTCTCAGATGTTATTCACATAGCAGAGTTAGTTGAATTCTGTGCAATAAGGTATTTCTAAATTGCCAAAGTGGGTAATCTCTGAGATCAACATACACTTCCCGATAGGAGAAAACTTGAAAAGGAAAAAGATGACTTAGAGCCCTATTCATAGAGGGTCCACCAAAATGTTCTGGTGAATGAACAGTTTCCCTGAGGGATCTATTCATGTCTTATGGAGCTATGGAACCTCATGGAAGGGGCTGACAGTTCACATGAATTTTGTCCTCCCTCCAAATCCATTTACCCCTCCAAATCCAATACCTCAGTATGTGACTATATTTTGAGATAAGACTTTTAAAGTGACAATTAGGTCAAAATGAGGCTATTAGGTGTGTACTAATAGCTTGACATGCATACAAGAAAAAAAAGTCTGGATACCTGGGAAGATACCAGATTTGCATGCACAGAGAGGAACCGCCATGTCAGGACATTTGCAAGGTAAGGAGAGAGGTCTGAAGAGAAATTAATTCCACTAATATTACCAGGTTCCAGATCCTTGGGTCCAGAGCTAGTGGATATGAAACTGGACCTGAAAGAACTCAAACACAGGCAAGGCTTTATTGGAGGGTTTCTACTCGAGCAAGAAGGGAGATGTAGCACCGATGGAGAGTGTCAGACTAAATGCAACAAAAGACAAAGGTATACCACTTTTGTGGCATCTGCAGTGGAGGCAGGGTGCTGGTGTCCTGATGTCATCACATGTAGAGGTTGCACCTGTGCTCTTGTCCATCATGCATCTTCATGCAATGCAGGTCTCATTTTAAGTTTCCACCTCTAGGTGTGTGTTTTACTATGTCAATGAAGTAAAGGTAAATGCAAGCTACTTTAGTGACTGTTGCACACATGGATTTGACCCTCACCATTTGGAACTTTCCCCTTATATTCTTGGAAAGTCTCAAATATTATTTTCAGAACAGAACAAACTATTGCCCTGTCTCAGTGGGTTTGATTTCAGCAACCTTGTCTTGTCTGGCTCTGGTTCCTTGGTATTTCGATGACACATAGTCTTAGAAGGCTGAGGTGACTCCCAACCCTCCACCTCCAGGTTCATCAACTTAATTCTGTAACCCTAGAGATTGGTCATGTTTTTAATCTTCTAGTGTACCTATTAATTCCATGAGACTCCCTTAACTTTAAGGAGTCCTGCTTTTCCTGGGGGCAGGGTGTGCTTGACTGTCTCACTAATACCTCACTCTTGAACTTTCACCTTTCAAGACTATAAGAAAATAATTTTCTATATGTGTGTGTGTGTTTGTGTGTGTGTGTGTGTGTGTGTGTGTGTGTGTGGTGCTGGGGATTGAACCCAGGGCCTTGTGCATGCAGCAAGGCAAGCACTCTACCAACTGAACTCTATCCCCGGTCCAAATTTCTATAATTAAGTTCCCAGCCCAAATTTCTATAATTTATGTCACCAATTCCATGGCTATGTTTTATGGTAATGATGCATCATTGTCAATTATGTAATAAGGTAATACTCACATCTCAGTATGCATCCACCTTCACAGCTCTGACTGCAAAAGGTGTTTTATCCACAACTTGAACAAGGATTGTGAATCCTAAGAAAGGAATGGTCATTGATGATATCAGGGAGAAGTTATATTCTTAAGAAAGATCCTCCTGGTTAGATTTTAGAAGTTGGAAACAGATGGTTAAGGTCAGTGATGTTTTCAAGTCAACTGCTATTAGAATGGGGTGGGTAGTATTCCCCATAGGAAAAAAGTAGTAAGTGTGCCAACACTCTAGAGAAATGAAAGAAATATAAGAAAATGAAACTTCAGACCACTGAAAGAAGTGAAACCTTTGCATGTTTCACTTTTCTGAGGTAGGAGACAAATGTCTACCAAAAGAAAATAATACAAAGAAGAAAAAGAAAGCATATTTTAAAACAGGTGCATTTTGACTAATTCTTCAGTAGCATATGCATGAAAGTAATCATAGAAACAAACAAAATAGGTTTACAAAATGATCGGAGGAAACTGCCCTTGTTCTATGGCTCATTTCCAAGAAGTAAGAAGTCTCTATTTGATAAAATGTTTAGGAAAGATAGGCAACAGAAATATAATGTTAAAGATAACTCAAAATTTCTAACTTATTAGTGCTGGCAGTTTAAAAATACCTCACGTAAAGAAATCTCAATAATTGTAAGTGTTATAAGAACCAATTTTCTATAGCATCCTCTTTAAAAGAATAAATAGCAGGAAGAGATGGTTGAAGGACATATTTTCAACATTTTTATCAACTCCATTGTAGCATAACTTATTAAAAATTGAACCCATTTTAAGTGAGGAGTGTGATGAGTTTGACAAATGTAACCATCACCACAACAAATATAGACTAATTCTATTATTCCAGAAACTTCCTGTTTTCTTTCTCAGTCAATTCTACCCATTTCTGGTCCTAGTGAATTGCTGATATGCATTTCCCATCATTACAGATTAGATTTGTCATTTCTAAATTCTCTTATAAATAGAATTGTACAATATGTACCTTTTGTATCTAGCTTTTTAGTTTTGCATCATGTTTCTGAAATCCACTTGTGTTGCTTCACGCATCTGTAGTTGGTAACTTTTTATTGCTGAGTCATATCCTATTATGTGGGTATTACCAGAGTTTATTTATCTATTCGTAGAACATGGGACATGGGTTGTTTACAATTTGGACATGGGTTGTTTACAATTTGGGATTATTATGAAGAAAGCTACCATGAGCATTCACACGCAGACTTTTATGTGGACATGTATTTTTGCTTCTCTTCAGGAAGTACCTTAAAGTGGAATTGCTAGGTCATTTGATAGGTATATGGTTAACATTTGAAGAAACCAACAGTTTTCCAAAGTAAGGGTATCATTTTGCATTCCCCCTAGAAATACATAAAAGTCCTCGGCCAAGACATTTTATTGCTAATGTTTTCCATTTCAGCCATTCTAGTGGGTGAGTAATACTATCTCGTTCTGCTTTGGATTTGCACTTCCCTGATGTCTAATGATTTTGAGGACCTTTCCATGTGTGCATGGGCCATTATAGATCTGCATTTTCAAAGCAACAGTTCAAAATTTTCATCCTGTATAACTGATTTTCTATTCACTGTTAAATTACATGACTTATGGCTCCAAACCGTTGGTCCATAATATGTATTGAAGATATTTTCTTCCGTTCTATGAATTGCTTTTTCCTTTTAATGAAATCATTCAAAAAAGAAGCTTTTGAAAATTTGATGAAGTATAGTTTATCAATTTTTTTTCTTTAATGGTTAATGGATTAAATGTCTTAAAAGATCTTTGCCTACCCTAATACTAATAAAATTTTGGTCAATGTTTTCTTTCAGAAGTTTTATTATGTAAACTCATATTTAGGCCCATGATTCACTTGGGGTTAATTTATATATCTGTCATGAGATCTAAGTCTATGCCTTTCCACTTTTTGCAGTATCACCTGTTTGGAAGTAATGTTCATTTTTGAGGCAATGGCATTTTTGGACATAATTCTATGTGTCATAAATATCTGGATTCTCTAGTCTCTCCCATTAACTTCTATATCTATCCTGTGTCAGTGCCATATTGTCATAATGATGGTCTCTCTATAATAATGGAATATACTCCTCTCAATCATCAGGAACAGATTCATTGAAAAGAAATCAATGGGATCTAAGTAGTATTTAAAGTTATTACTCAAGAAATATTTTTGAAATACAAGAAGAAATAAAAATCTACCTATGAAAGACTGAAGCTGGGTGCAGTGGCACATGCCTATAATCCCAGCAGCTCTGGAAGCTGAGGCAGGAGGATCACAAATCCAAAGCCAGCCTCAGCAACTTAGTGCCTCAGCAACTTAGTGAGGACCTTAAGCAATTTAGCAAGACCCTGTCTCTAAATAAAATATAAAAGGGCTGGGGCTCAGTGGTTAAGCACCCCTAGATTCAATCCCCAGTACTGGAGAAAACTGATGAAAATGTTGGAATTTAAATATTGAGAAGAAAACATTTAGGGCATCAGAAAAACAGGGTCTCTAGTAATGGGAAGGAATTCTAGTTGACAAAAGTCACACATAAAGCAAAAACACAGTAGACCAATGTTTTATACAAATTCTGCAAAACAAGATGAGACCAACAAATATTATATACCACAAAGGTGTTGTTATTTCCAAGGGAAAGTCAGTCTGGCTGACCAATGACTTCTTTTCTTTTCTTTTCTAAAAGTATAGTTTGAAATATTAATTTTAGAATTATAGCATACAGGTATTTTCCAATGTTGTACTGTATTGGTTACACATGTACATGTTGATATGGTTCCAATCATCCTTATATGTTGTTATACATTTTTATTAAAACATTATAGTTATACATAGTGGTTGCGTTCATTTTGACAAAGTCACACATGCATTGAATTTCACTTACTCCATCTCAGTCCCAGTTCCCCCACTTTTCCTCCCCTTATTGTGGTTCCTTTACTCTATTGATTTTCCATTCATCCCTTTATGTATTTATTTTTTATCAGTGCTTTCTACATATAAATAATGGTGGAATTACCTATGGTATATTTATTCATGCACATAGGATGATTTTTGTTAAATGCATTCTGTATTTCTTGCCCTTTCCTGACCCTCCTCACTCCATCTTGATCACATTCTTCTAACTCCAATGTTCTTCCCTGTATTCATGATACCTGATCCTCCCATTTTCCCCCTTATTTTGCTCTGGCTTAGCAAAATGTTCTCCATTTTCATCCACTTCCCAGCAAATGCCATAATTTCATCTTCCTTTATGGCTGAGTAAAACTCCATTGTGTATATATGCCAAATTTCCTTTATTCATTCATTTATTGATGGGCATTTGGGCTGGTTCCATAATTTGGCTACTATAAATTTTGCTGCTGTAAAATTGATGGACTGTATCACTATAGTATGCTGATTTTAGTTCTGTTATAAGTAACAAGAAGTGGGATAGCTGAGTCATATAGTGCATCCATTCCTTGTTTTGTTAAGGCAACCCATCCTCCTTTCCAGAGTGGTTGTGCTAATTTGCAGTCCCACCAATAATGTATGAGTGTACCTTCACTCCACATCCTTGCCAGCATTTATTATTTGTATTTTTGATATCTGACATTCTGACTGGAGGAAAATGAAATCTTAGTGTAGTTTTGATATGCATTTCCCTGATTGCTAAAATGTTGAACATTTTTTCACATATTTGTTGGCCATTTGTGTTTATTCTTTTGAGTAATGCCTTTTTAACTCTTTTCCCATTTATTAATTTTTTTCAATATTAAGCTTTTTGAGTTCTTTATATATTCTAGATATTAATCCCTAGTCAGGAATAACTGACAAAGATTATTGCCATTATGTAGGCTCTCTCTTAATACTCAATAATTTTTTTTGTTGGGCAGAAGCTTTATAATTTGATGGCATACCACTTACTGATTCTTGAGCTTTAGGGGTCTTCTTAAGGAAGTTGGTGCTTGCACCACTATGATGCGATTTTGACTCTGCTTTCTTCCAGCAATTGCAAAGTTTCCAGTCTAATTTTTAAATCTTTGGTCCATTTTGATTTGACATTTTTTTCAGGGTAAAAGATAGGGATCTAAATTCATTCTTCTGCATATGGATATCCAGTTTTTCAAGGATGATTTATTATTTTCTCCAACTTTTTTTGGCACCTTTGTCAAGTATCAGGTGACTATAAGTATGTGGGTTTGTCTCTGTGTTTTCTATTGTATTTCACTGAGTTTAATGTTTATGTTGATGCCAAAAATATGCTGTTTTTGTTATTATAGCTCTGTAGTATAATTTGAGATCAGGTATTGTGATGCCTACAGTTTCACTCTTCTAACAAAAGATTTCTTTGTTTTTTTTCTGGTTCTCTTATTTTTCCAAATGAATTTTAGAACTATTTTCTAGTTCTGTGAAAAATGTCATTGGTATTTTGATGGGAATTTCATTGGATCTGTTTCTTGCTTTTGGTAGTATGGCCATTTTGACATTATTCATTCTGCCTATCCAAGAACATGGAAGGTCTTCCTATCTTCTAAGGTCTTCAGTTTTTCCTTTGGTGTTTGATCATTTTAATGTAGAGATCTCTCACCTCCTTGATTAGATTAATTCCCAAGTTTTCTTTCTTTCTTTCTTTCTTTCTTTCTTTCTTTCTTTCTTTCTTTCTTTC